>JAABUG020088788.1:129649-148373 GCA_011319215.2 Scortechinia acanthostroma
GATGGAGGAGGGGATGGAGGAGAAGAAAGACTTCATTATTTATTAACCTTATATATATATATTACTCATGTATATAGTTAATTTTCATTAATTAATTCAGTCATTCGAGCATTCCTTTCATAGTAGTTCATGGATCGAGTTTCGTTCTCGAGAATTCTCTCTGGTAGTTGGCAAGCAACCAACATGAGATGACTGGGCGTTAGGCTGGTTATGTATATTCCTGGCCTGATTACAGCCTATTCTTGTTAGAATGGGATCTTTTTTTCCTCGAATCGAGAAGAGCTTGAGCGAGATATCAGAGCCAGTTGTATGCCTTAGGTTTTTCCTGCTATGGTTGGCCCAAGGCCGAGGGATGGCTCCCGGGAAGCCTAAAAGGGTAAGTAGCTCAAGTGGATTTACCCACTTCTCCACAATACCTTATCGAGGTTGTTTTCTCCCCGGAACGAGAGATGACTAAGACCTCTGCAGGTCACAAGGTCGCCTTCTGCGATTGCGTTTTGCACTTTGCACTCTTGGAACATGATCATGCTCTATTCTCATGCATAGAGAGGCACTAGTCTCACACTCAAAGTACTATTTCGATGCATTGCCTCAATCGGTGATTACCATCCCAGGGGCGATCGCCCAGGGGCCAGGACGCTGACCATCATCTGACTCGTCAGTCTCCTTAGAATCTTCTGCTGCATTGATTTTCCCTTCCAGAACTGCCCAGCCCATGGCCCCGTGATCCCGGCCGCAAAAGCTGTCGCATCCCCAGCGTTCTCGACCGAATTATCCTTTGAGAAGATGGTGTTCCTCCTCCCCATATATCTGGACCCGTCGGGTTGGCTCCCGCCCGGATTACTCCATTAGGCAATCCGAGTCCTCGAATGCCGCCATGGCCAAGGCACGCAGTTCTGGTCATTTAGCCTGTACATGCGATACAACAGGTTGTCAGGTTTGGAGAGGATGAGGTATTGTATCATCACTCCATCATGATCTTATCATCACTTCGGTTTTCGCCTGGATTATCCATTGTGGGTTTCACATTCCTACTCCTCCGTAGCACCGTCAAGATATAGTTGTAATAACCGTAGAGAGCAAACACAACTGTTGCTGAAGATTCAAACGTACTCAAACATGCGTACCATGGCTGCACAGAGCGTTATACCTGTCAAATTTAAATAAAACCTACCTACAATTAATAACAGAACCTAGTTCGTGCCACGGACATCAAGCAAATGACCAAGTGGTGGATTTGCAACGGCTCTTCTATCCCACGCGTAATTGCATTTTCCCCGCTGGGTCTGGACCGAATCCATTGTTCCTTCGGCCAGACTCCCTCGCAGACTTTCTTGTTGGCATTTTCCCTAACCATCATGCTTGCCTCTTTTGGCCACTTATCCAAATTTCAATTGCTCACATGAGCTCTCTGGCTTGAGCGTAGGCTTGTAGAGTCGTAGTACTACCCACCTTTTTCTGGATTCGTTCATCCGAAGGTTCACGATGGTGAAGTATTTAAGGTGCTGGTGGCTGCTCTTAGATCAATCCGTCTTTGATTATTCTATCCAGCGTCTATTCTTCTTTCTCCGTGCGGTAATCAAGTCAATTGAACGGCTACATCGCGACGTGTTGATCTTACCTTTGACACAAGTTTCTCGTACTTCGAATACCGTTCAACTACACATCTACTCTAATCATAATGTCTGTCTCCATCACTGCCGATACTCCTGTCGCCCCTACCAAGCAGGCGGACGTCTCTCTGGGCTCCAAGGGTAGAATGCCAGAATTCAGTCTGGCTGGCAAGGTCATCCTTGTCTCTGGTGCTGCTCGTGGTCTTGGTTTAACCCAGGCCGAAGCTCTCTTGGAGGCCGGGGCCAAAGTGTACGGATTGGATCGCTTGGAGGAGCCTGTGAGTAATCTTGGCTCTCCAACCTTGTTCATAGCGCATCTTGTCTAACCATGCTGGATGGTGGTAGTCCGCCGAGTTTTTCGAGATCCAGAAGCGAGCCAAGGAGGAACTGGGAACAGAGTTGCACTACCGTCGAATTGATGTGCGCGACTCGGAATTGTTGACCAGCACCGTTGAGCAAATCGCCAATGCCGAGGGTCGCATGGATGGCCTGATCGCTGCAGCAGGCATCCAACAGGAAACCCCCGCCCTGGAGTACACGGCCAAGGATGCCAACACCATGTTTGAGGTCAACGTGACTGGTGTGTTCATGACTGCCCAGGCAGTGGCCAAGCAGATGATTCGCTTTGGTAATGGTGGTAGCATCGCACTAATTGCGAGCATGAGTGGTACTGTCGCGAATCGGGTACGTTCCCATCGGTTCCTTTCCACAGTGGGAAACGGGAATCCCCGGATTTCTTCCCTTCCCCGCTTCTGACTTCTGTCACGCTTGGCTGTCACATACATTGCGTGGCTTCTGTTCTCAACTGAACTAAAACAATGCTAACGTGACTAGGGTCTCATCTGTCCCGCGTACAATGCCAGCAAGGCCGCTGTCATCCAGCTTGGTCGCAATCTGGCCATGGAGTGGGGTCCATATGGCATTCGCGTCAACACCATCTCCCCGGGCTACATTGTCACGAAAATGGTCGAGGACTTGTTTATTCAGTTCCCGGAGCGCCGAGAGGAATGGCCCAAGCATAACATGCTGGGCCGCCTGTCTACGCCCAACGAATACCGGGGTGCCGCAGTCTTTCTTTTGAGTGACGCGAGCAGCTTCATGACAGGCAGCGATCTGCGCATCGACGGTGGCCACTGTGCCTGGTAATCCTTTGTTTGATGCTTCTTTTATTTTCCTTTACTGGACGACTTCTATTTCTTGCATGTTGTTGCATGGCGTTTTGTTTGGGAAAGCAAGGTGATCTGATTCGAGTTCAACGGTCTCGTCCTGGTCATGACGCGTGCCATCTCTCCAGGCTTTCGCGTCAAAGGAGGGGAAAAGATAATCTTATTTGATTGTTCGGAGTCGAGGCCACAGATTTCGGCCAAGGGATACTGTATGGGTATACTTTTAGAATACTCCTGGGTTTCGACGAGCTAATGCATGGATGATTCGATTCTCGTGCTTTGACAACCAACTGTAGGGAATCCCAGCAACTAGAAAGTAAAGTTGCGTAAGGCCGCGACACTATCCCCAAGCATGTCCTCTTCGGGGTAACGAGGAAACATACTAGGAGACTCTGCTCTAACCAGGTATTCCGTTCAATTGCTCCTGACAGTGCTAATGACTATCTTAATCTCAAAAATCCTTCTATCGTTAGCATGAAGGACAACTTTCACAATCAGGGAATAGTGATTGCCGACAGTTGCAGAGGACCATCTTGGTAAGTTGACAATCGTGCTCAAAGTCGTGTTTATATCTCATTCGCCCGTTTCAAGAACAAATGGGATACGAGATAGGTATGCGATCAGACAATAGCGGAGGACCTCTTAGAGATCTCAGCAACAGAAATTCAGGGCCTCATCTTCAAGTCCATTGCCCACAATCGTGGCGCACGTAGTCCGAAGCTTGGCAGAAGGGGGCTTTCTAGTTGAACCGAGTTCTAAACGTCACCATGTGAGATTCTGAAGGCCCGAACCAGTCCGAGCGCCAGACTGGAAACCCAATTAGTCCTATTTTGGGAATATGTGATCAAGGCAGCAAGATTATTGTACCGACTTTGCCGAGTCTTCCAATGGTTCACTGCATAAACTACCTTGGCTTGAATAAATAATAGTAATTTATGCATGCTAAGGCTTCTTCCAAGGCTGGCAAGCGGACCCTGTCTTACAACCGCAGCTGAGAAAACTCAATTCAAGGCAGTGACCTCAAAACCCACTGCACCCAACATAGAGATGAGCTGACAGCACGATGGACCGCACGATGATCTTTGCAGAACAGCAACATGTTGGATGTACATAGATCATCAGAAGTTCAGAACAAACCAGAACCCACCAGACGCCGCAGCCGGTGCTAATTTGCAGAGGGGATGTACATTTTTTGCCCTTTTCAGCCTAGGCTGGCGGAATGGCCGGATGATCGGTCAAGCTTCGCCATCGTCATCTTCGTGCTTTTCAGCCCTTTCAGCAAGACTGATTTGTGGTCCTCGGGTTCAAACTGCGAATGCTCCAATGGCAATCAACTATCCCTCGCGAGGGATGAGACTAAATCACATTGTTCCAATCTCCCAAGACTTTGGCATGCTTGGCCTTGCTGTTGATCCACTGTCCCAATATGACGACCCCTGCCTAAGGGACTCCGCTCATTTATTCAAATACCGAATGATGGCTGCCTCACATTGGGGGTTCGCTAGAGAGGGCAATATTTATTCTTATTGACCTCTCTATCTGAATCTTCACGCGGAATAGCGTGTGGTGGCCTCATACGACCCAAGATGAAGACCATCGCAGTCGCGTGCGCTGTCGCCGGCTCATTATTTTCTGGTAGGTGAATGGTTCTGCCTCGGAGTGTGGCTCACTATTTGCTTGCAAATCTATAACTAACGCCATCGGACTTCATAGGTGTGAGTGGTGCTCCAGAGCCCTTCCATGGTGAAATCCTACAGCGTGCCCTGCCCAATGCCCCCGATGGATACACACCCAGTACAGTCGGTTGTCCTGCCAGTCGCCCTACCATTCGCAGTGCCGCAAAGTTGTCGCCCAACGAGACGTCATGGCTGGAGACGCGTCGAGGCAAGACTACTTCTGCGATGAAGGACTTCTTCAATCATGTCAAGATTCAAGACTTCGACGCGGTGGGGTACATTGATAGCCATTCCAGTAACTCGTCGGATCTTCCCAATATCGGCATCGCAATCTCTGGTGGAGGCTATCGAGCGTTGATGAACGGCGCGGGTGCGATCAAGGCTTTTGATAGTCGTACGCCGAATTCTACGAGCACCGGTCAGTTGGGTGGATTGCTGCAGTCAGCCACCTATATTTCTGGCCTGAGTGGTGGATCATGGCTCGTTGGATCAATCTACATCAACAACTTCACTACTATCTCTGCGCTGCAGACACACCAAAAGGGCACCGTTTGGCAATTTCAAAATTCGATCTTCCAAGGTCCCGATGGGGGTAGCATCCAGATATTGGATTCAGCAACTTATTATAAGGACATCAGCGATGCGGTGTCCGGAAAGGCGGATGCGGGCTACCCAACTTCAATCACCGACTACTGGTACTGATAGCCTTCGGTCTTCATTGTCGCTATATAACATGCTGATAATTTCACAGGGGCCGTGCCTTATCCTACCAGCTGATCAATGCAACCAACGGTGGTCCCAGCTATACATGGTCCTCCATCGCGCTAACCGACACATTTCAGCAGGCAGAGATGCCGATGCCTGTAGTTGTCGCAGATGGTCGCTACCCCGGAGAACTTCTAATCAGCAGCAATGCTACCGTCTATGAATTTAATCCTTGGGAATTTGGAACTTTTGACCCCACAGTTTTTGGATTTGCCCCCCTTGAGTATCTTGGCACCAAATTCAATGGCGGCTCAGTCCCACGTAATGAGAGCTGTGTGCGCGGCTTTGACAATGCTGGCTTCGTCATGGGTACATCCTCTACTCTCTTCAACCAATTCCTTCTTCAGATCAACTCTACGGCTTTGCCGGATTGGCTGAAATCGATATTCACGAACATCTTGACGGACATTGGCCAAAATGATGAGGATATTGCTCAATACGCGCCCAACCCATTCTACCACTATTCCAACAATACCTCCCCCAATGCCGATCAATTGGAACTGGACTTGGTAGACGGTGGTGAAGATCTGCAAAACATACCGCTGCACCCATTGATCCAGCCAGAGCGTCATGTCGATGTCGTCTTCGCCGTCGATTCCTCTGCCGATACCCAGTACGGCTGGCCCAACGGAACAGCCCTTGTTGCTACTTATGAGCGTAGCCTGAACACCTCAGGCATCGCTAATGGCACCTCCTTTCCTGCAATTCCCGATCAGAATACGTTCGTCAACGAAGGCCTGAACACTCGACCCACGTTCTTCGGGTGCGACAGCTCAAACACGACTGGCCCGTCGCCCTTGATTGTATATCTCCCGAACCATCCCTACAGCGCTTACTCCAACTTTTCTACCTTCGACCCAGACTACACAGAAGAACAGCGAGATGCTACCATTCTCAACGGATACGATGTGGTGACAATGGGTAACAGCACTCGTGATGGCAACTGGTCAACCTGCGTTGGCTGTGTCATCTTGAGTCGGTCTTTCGAACGCACCAACACTAACGTGCCGGAAATCTGCAAACAATGTTTCCAGAGGTATTGCTGGGACGGCAAGATTAACAACACCACCCCTGCGGTTTACGAACCGGTCACGATTTTGGATAGTGCAGCCTCCGGGATCGTTCCAAGTGTTCTCGCTACTGCAATGGCTGCTATTGTTGCCGCTTGGACAATTCTATAGAACTCATTTGGAAAGTTTCGCCCAATATATATTTCTGCCCGATTCTATTGCTGTCCGAGCTATATCTATCGTCACGACTTTGCTCAGAAGCCATGTTGTTCCATTTGGGAAAGTTTGACGAGCAATATTGTCGTTGGAATCTATCTATCTATCATTTTGTATCCCTCCTGTATATAGGTAGCTTATGCACCAAAATAAAACATGATGCCCATGATATCCCTCAGGCGCAGTCAACTACATGTAAGCTGGGGGACCCTAAGATTCCACGTGACGGAGGGTCTCAAAGTTGCTATGACAACATACACGTGATTCCCCCAAACAAGATACCTAAGCACAAACGCCGCAGCTCTAGCGGCGGGCGGCCAAACAGCTGCAAATCAACAACACAATACACATAACTAATCAACGAGCTAGGTCTACTTAAGACCCACAGCAAAGCCTCTGCTTGAAACCTTTCTGCAGGTGCGCCTCTGTGGCTAGTCGATCTTGATATTCGCTTCCTGCGAGTTCAGCTCATGATGAGCGCGGGGGGCTCGTCCACACCGACCTATCTTCGTTACTAACAGCAGGAAAAACAGCACAATTGCACCGTCGCTTGAGATACGAATCCCCGATAATTGGTTGCAATTGATTCAAAATGGCTCGAGCAGCTATCATCCCAAACTCATCCCCAAAACGGACCACCCGTGGCCGTCCTCCGGCCAGCGCCGCCAGCAAACCGGTCGCGAAGACTACAAGGACAAAGACAGGAACTTCGGCAACAGAAAACAGAAAGAGAACCACGAGAACCGCAACGGCGACAAGCGCGAGGACTAAGCAGCCACACTCTGACACGGATGACGCTACGGACGACGAACTGGATTTCATAGATACGAAGGAAAAAGCGAAACCGGGCAGACCGAAAGGGAAGAGCTCAGCTTCTTCTACTACGGGCGCAGTAAGCCGGGGCAGAAGACCTGCGACTCCTGCAGCTGCAGAGTTTGAGAGCGACAACGATGAGGACGAGCTGGCTCAGACCGATGCGCCTAAGAAGCGCCCTGGACGCCCCAGGACAAAGCCGTTGCCGAAGGAGGATGATGTGAAACCCGCGACAGCACCTAGACCGAGAGGTCGGCCGAGGGCAACTGCCGCGACGAAGCCTGCTGCCGATACCGGTGCCGAGAAAGTCAGTACAAAGAAGAAGACTCGAGCACAGACGAGCGCAGACGAAGCGTCGAGTAGCGGTTCCAAACACATGGTCATCACCACGAACTCCACAGCCATGAGGTCAAACTTGCTCCGTGGACCAGCCAAGAAGAAAACCGTCACATTCAAGGATGTGTCCGATTCCGAAGAGGAGGATGCCAACGAACCAGCTCCTGCGGCGACTGGACGACGACGAGCTGCAACTACAGCAGCAGTCAAGGACGGTCTGGGAGCGAAACCTGTTCGAAAGCCTGCTACAGCTACTGGCCGGGGGCGCAAACCTGCGGCCTCCAAGAAGGAAGCCAACAAGCCTCTCTCACCCAAGAAAGCCAACCAAGTTGCCAAATCGATTTCCTCCTACGTCAGCTCAGATGGAGAGGATGATGAGCTCAGCGGCGTCAAGAACCAAATAAAGCTCGTCGTAAATTCGCCTGTCAGACAAGGATCGGGAACTACTGGGTTGAGCTCTCCCGTGCGAAAAATCAACTTCACATTCAACCAGTCGGTAGACGAAAATGGCGAACCCAACCTTCAATCTACGAAGGCTGTTGACTTCAATGACTCGCTCTTTATGTCCAGTCCAGCCCGGCGACCCACCCCTTCTCCCTTCCACTACACCATCAAGGAGACGCCGAGAAGAGCTCGCTTGTCCTTCAAAGGTAACGAGAAATCGATTGCCCAGCCGAGCTTGACGCCATCTCAAAATTCACCACTAAAAGCGTCTCCAAAGAAAGCCCACATTGAGACACCCAGATATGGAGGCTTGGGTCTCCGTGAGGAAATAATGCCCTTATCAGAGCCGAATTTCACCCCAGGGCACAATTCACCTCTTAAATCGTCCCCTAAGAAAGGCCTCTTTGGTGTATCTTTCGCACAGGCGCCTTCGCAGGAATCCTCGACGCCATTCAAGTCCCGGTCGCTGTTGCTCCAAAGTCCTGCAAAGAGAATTGCTTCTCCGTTCAAAAGCTCCCTCTTCTCCCGTTCAATGCCAGAATTGCATCAGAATGAAAGCGGTAGGGACATTGCTACTGGAGCCGAGGAGGCCAATGACGCGGAGGATGTTGAATCGTCTCTCGGGACTCCTGAACCTGAAGGGCGGATGGAAGTCGATTCTGGTGATGAACTAGATCAAGAAGACGAGACGGAACCGGAATCCTCCGACGATGATCGTGTCGTAGTATCTCCCGCGCACGATGTTGATTCTCATTATATCAGTGACGGGCAGCAAAGAGGGTCAATGGCCGCGGATGATATCGAAAACGCACGTGAATATCCGTCCGATCATGAGGATCTCGTCGATAAGTGGGCCGGTTCACTCGATGATCATGTAGAAGATGCTCGCCGGGAGAGTGCCAAGAATCTTCGACCTTGCGTGCTGGCTGGCGAAGGCCCTGAAGTCGACTGTGAGGAGCCTAGCGATGTAGCGTCTGCCGAGCAAATCGACCTTGCTCCTGATTATGATGAAGCAGAGGATCCGGACGCAACCGAATCAGAACCAGAGGAAGAGCAGGACGCCTACGGCAACGAGGTTCAAGGGGTGACAGAGTCAAGCCTGCCCTTTCAGCGACACTCGATTGAGGGGCTCGAAGATGTTTTCACTGACTCAGCGGTCGCTGATGAAGACGTCGACGGTGACTCGGACACTGACCCTGTCGCGGAGACTTCGGCAAGTGCCGCCGTCGAAGTCGATGTCCAACCTGATGAGCTACACGAAGAGTACGTTGATTTCCACGATAGCGAATACTTTGATGATAACGAGGCGACACTCGTGGCATTTGATACCACGGACCACTATATCGATGACGTCCAGCCTGATGCACAACCGGATGCACAATCAAACGCTCAGCTAGACGCTGAGCAGGAACTGGAACGAGTGAATAGCCCTCTTCCTGACCAGGATCGTTCCCTTGTACCACAAGCGTCGACAACTCAGGGTTCCATCGCCCATGATTGTAATCTGGAATACCGCGAAGAAGAGGATATGTCTGAGTCCGAGTTCGCCACGGACAATCAGGGTCATACCTCCGAGCATAATGACGGGCCAGATTCATCTACATCTGCGGCGGTTTGCAGTGGCGACCAGGAAAGCGGATCTGCGACGCAGCAAAACCGTCCTCGGTTCACGCTTTTGGCAGAGCAGCTCAGCCAATGGAAAGCTAGCAGCCCTGAGCTGGTCAGGCCAAAACGTACCGGGCGAGGTGTGTTCTCCATCGGAGGACTTAGAAGGTCCTCTCGTCATGAGTCTCATATTGCTGAAGAAGTGGCCTACCCTGACATCGAGAATCGTGCTGTATTCCCTCAGAACCAGGCTTCGGATCGACCTCGCGACAGCGATATCTACGCTGGTGTTCCAGAAATCTACGAGGACCAAGATGACCAAGACCTGGAAGAGTCTCGTTCTGATGCTGTAGCAACATCCCCCCAGAGAGAGCCAATGACCGAGTTGTTCAGCGAGGCGGAAGCCGAGTTCGCTGAGCCGACTGCATACGAAGAGTTTCTGAACCGTCAGCCTACGCATGCTTCTGATATCGCCAAGAGCCCAGTTGCATTGCCTAGCTCTCCAAAAGAAGACAATTCGGACGAGAACAAGGAGAACGAAATAGTTGAATCGTCTGCTCTTGTCACACCCATCCAGCAGAAAAAGATCCCACTACAAACATTCCATACGGTGTCCAAAGTACCTCTAAAGCCTGAAGGTGAAGTTTCGCCCTTGAAACTGTCCCGCAAAAGGGGTCGATCGCTCTCGATCTCTTCACCTGCGCGCTCATCTCCTCGACTCCGAAAGCCTGTTCTCGCTCTCCTGGAGCAGCGTACAGCACAACCGTCTCCTCACAAGATGCCCAAACTCCAACATAACGCAACTCCCCGATCTCAGAAACGTGACTCCAGGCGGAGGAGTGTTGCCAGCCAATCGAGCCGGCGTTCCCTGGCACCTTCAGCATCTCCCAGCCCCGCAAAGACTCCTCGTAGGAACATCGCTGCATGTGAAAATGTTCTGGGAGGAGCGGTTGTATTTGTGGATGTCCATACAACGGAGGGAGAAGACGCCAGCGGCATTTTCATTGAACTTTTGCAGCAGATGGGAGCCCGATGCGTCAAGAGTTGGGGATGGAATCCTCGTGCAAGCATGTCATCAGCCGATATGAACCGCAGAGACAGCAAGGTGGGAATTACCCACGTTGTGTTCAAGGACGGAGGAGTGAGAACCCTGGAAAAGGTCAGACAAGCGGCTGGCCTCGTCAAGTGTGTTGGTGTCGGCTGGGTCCTCGAGTAAGCAATCTTGTCGATATTCCTCGGTTATGTTATGCTGACATGGAACTCCAGTTGCGAGCGAGAAAACAAATGGCTTGATGAAAGCCACTACGCGGTCGATAGCTCGATCATCCCCCGAGGAGGTGCCAAGCGCAGGAAGAGCATGGAGCCTCGGGCACTGAACAACGTCAACGGGACTCTGATCAAAGCGGATAACTCCGCATCGGCATCTGCATCTGGCAGACGCTCCGGGGCCGACTTTGACACCATGGATGATTTTATGAGGCAGACTCCTCCACTTTCACAGGGAGAGTCTTCAACTCCGGAGAGCAACAGAAAGTACACCGTAACCCACACCGAGGCTGACCAGCAATATTGCCAGACGCCAAAGACCCCAGGCACACCTGGATACGATTTCAGCAGGATGGACACTATGGGAATGTCCCCTGCCACCCCATTCTATATTTCTCAAAGATCCAAGCTCGTCCAACAAACGTGCCCGCCAAAGCAAACGCGGCAGGGTCTCTTTTCGACTTCGTCATCGATGGATGATGAGCCTACTCAGGGCCTACGATTCAAGCTGGAAGCTGCGCGACGAAAGAGTCTTGCTTTCAAGCCCAAGGTTGGCAGCCCGCTAATCAATTGATGATTCGCGTTTTGCATGCGAGGCGTTAGGCTTTCTTGGTTCATGGCACACTTTCTCTCTTTTCCTTTTTGTTGTCTCATACCCTGTACATTGGTTTATTTGGATTATGAACATACCCATTGAGTAAATAATAAGCATTCAACAATCCTATCTTCGGGACACTCCGTAATGCATCAGGCTGCAGTGATGGCCTTAGGACTCGGGCATCCTCCGAGACCGGCTAAATCGGCACTTGATCTGTATCTCCGCACTTCTTCATTGCTCCGATCTATCGATAAGATTCTACGGACAAAGTAAATAAATTCGAGGTCGGTCACGCGAGCCTAGCCTCAATCTCGTCAGCCTAGATTTCTTTAATTATTGCTGCAGAGGAAAAGAATTCCGTGTATACTGTTAACATCCATATGTCTCTCTAGTTTTCATCACTGTAATAGACAACTCTTGGTCTCTCACCACATCACTAGCTTAATTTCATTGATGCACGCCACCCCTGCTGATCATCCGCAACATGATGCCCAACTCCATGTCAACCACATAGACTCTAACCCTCTCGGGTCATCTTCCCTCAGCGGAGACAGAGATGGCGAGATCACAAGAAGTGCGACTCAGGATGGTAGTCATCTTTCACTCGCCCCAGCAGTCGAAATCACCAGCCAAGGGCGAACCTCACCAGACACACCCTTCGATGACAGCGACGTCGACGACCCCTTAGACCCAGCCATCGACTCCCCAAATGAAAAGCCCGTGACATGGGCCTCCCTGCCCAAAAAGGGCCAACTGGCAATCATCACCTTCGCCCGTCTCTCAGAGCCCCTAACCCAGACCTCGCTGCAGGCGTACCTCTTCTACCAACTCAAGTCGTTCGACCCGTCGCTGCCGGACTCGACCATCTCCAAGCAGGCAGGGATCATGCAGGGTAGCTTTACCGCCGCGCAGTTCCTCACGGCGGTCTGGTGGGGCCGGCTGGCGGACGCGGAGTGGATGGGGAGGAAGCGCGTGCTGCTGATTGGGTTATCGGGGACGTGTATCTCGTGTCTTGGGTTTGGGTTCTCGAGGTCGTTTGCGGCGGCGGTGGTGTTTCGGGTTCTTGGGGGGATTCTGAATAGTAATGTTGGGGTGATGCGGACGATGATTTCGGAGATTATTGAGGAGAAGAAGTAAGTGTCTTTCCTTTGTGTCGTGGTGATGCTGTTCTAACGGGTGGACTGCAGGTATCAGTCGCGTGCGTTTCTGCTGCTTCCGATGTGCTTTAATGTTGGGGTTATTGTTGGCCCTATCATCGGGGGCTCGTTGGCCGATCCTATCAACAGCTATCCGCATCTGTTTGGCCCTGGGTCGTTCTTTGGTGGGAAGGACGGTGTATGGTGGATGAAGCGGTGGCCGTTTGCGTTGCCGAATATCCTCAGTGCTATCTACATCTTTTCTGCCTTTTTGGCTATCTTGTTTGGGCTCGACGAGGTAGGTCTTGTACACATTTCTTGGATGGATCAAGATCTAACGTGCATCGCAGACACACGAGATTGCACGGTACCGCAGCGACTGGGGCCGTCAGGTCGGAAAAACCCTCACCAGATTCTTCTCTCGACGTGGACGTTATTATCGCCAGTTGAGGAACCTCGAGGACGACGAGTCTCTGTGTATGGACGGTAGCGTGGCCGGCACATCAGCCCCATCTAGTCCGGTCCGCTTGCGAGCGCTTCCTCACCCTCGTCATCAACAGCCGGGATCCCGTCAGATCTGGACCCCTAACGTTCTATTGACACTGCTAGTTCATTTCCTTCTGGCATTCCACACCAGCGCCTTTAACGCCATGACGTTTGTCTTCCTTCCTACCCCGAGGGCTCCAGAGAATACCCGGCAAGGCTTCTTCCATTTCAGCGGCGGCCTGGGACTCCCGTCCTCGCGCGTTGGCCTCGCAACAGCAATTATCGGTGTCATCGGCCTCCCGTTGCAGATCTTCGTCTACCCACAGGTGCAATCTCGTCTAGGGACGTTGACCTCTTTTCGCACCTTCTTGCCGTTTTCACCGCTGGCCTATACTCTGATGCCGTTCTTGGTGCTCGTCCCTCGGTATCCATGGCTAGTCTGGCCCGCCTTCACAGTCGTGGTTGGGCTGCAGGTCATCTCTCGGACGTTTGCTCTTCCTGCTGCTATTATTCTGGTGAATAATTGTGTTACCGATCCGTCGATTCTCGGGACGGTACATGGCGTCGCTCAGAGTATAGCCAGTGCGGCGCGCACATTGGGTCCCTTCATCGGCGGATGGGGGTTGGGGCTGGGGCTGGCAAACAATTTTGTCGGTGGTATCTGGTGGGCGCTGGCGTTGGAAGCATCGGTGGGCTGGTTGCTGCTGTGGACTATATATGAGGGAAAGGGGATTGAGAGAAAGAAAGAACAGAGAGAGACGCCCAACGCCCAGGAGGCTTGATGGTATTCTCTGGAGGGTGCTGCGCGTCGTTTGATGGATAAAATGATGGCGTTCGATATGATTATGGGACGATTTATGATAGATATGCCTATACCCGTTGTTGATAGAATGAAGAGAAAAAGTAACTATTTTGTGATCATCAATTCGTTAAGACTGTCATTACGTAGACTGCTGATATGTCAGGTTCGTCCCAACTCGCCGTTGACAATGCTCGGATTCATCCCATCATCACCAGCATCATAGCTTCCGTTTTGCATTATAGCCACGAGCAGCATGTCACGCCCCAACAGGGCTAATAAACGCCCTGATCGCTTTCCTCGCATCACCATCATGCGCCTTCAGCAACTCCGTCGCCTTGATCTTACTCAAGTCCAATTCCTGTACCTGCAAGACATTAGCACCTTATACACCCAATCTCGCAGAATAACCGGTCTAGAAGGCAAGGGAACACACCAATAAATTCACATCCTCCGCCGAAACCTTCACAGCCTTCTTCGTCACAGCTTGCGTCTTCTTGGCGTCGACCGTCCTGGCCGCTGCATCCGTCCCCGGCGCAATCTCCAGCCTACTCATCGCTTTCCCCAATGCCTCCTGATCAGCGGATGAAGACTTATTGCCGGCATCCGCGCCGATCTCGTTAGTGTGCAGCGAGGAAAGCGCGGCGGCTGCTTTTCGGTCTTCGGCGTGGGTGGGGGGAGGGCGCTCGGGAGTATCCGGGTCGTGGGATGCGGAGGGGAGGGAGTCTGACATTTTCGATCCGCTATTGTAGTATATTTATATGATGGAGGATCAGTTAGAGTAAATTGATATGATGTTGTTGATTCCAAAGAGCGTCTACTCCGCACAGATGACGCGATAAGAGAGTGGCCGATTACGATAACGAGGCGCCTTACTCGGTCGGGACTAGCGGGGATAGGTTGATGACTCAGGCCGCGAATAAGCGCATCTTTCTTTTTTCAAAGGCACCTTGCGGGCACGGCACTCTTTGTGTGACTGTGACTGTGACTTGACTGTGACAAGAATTGATCCCTTGCTTGCCTTCGGCATTCTTAACTGCTAAGCTCTCCCGGCTGAGACTTGAAACCTTAGTCAATCCAGTATCTGATCTTATACCGGTGAAGCTTAAACAAGCTTGTTTATACATACTGCGAAGCAAATAGCGTCGGTCATACCCCCGCCATGGAGGACTGGACTCCAAGCTGTAAGTCGTTCATCCTTGGAAGAAACAGCAATTGCAGAGCAGCTGCTGATCCTGTCTATCAGCTTGGACTACGAAGCCCATCAAGCAAGATGTCGTCTATGATGATACAGAAGGAGTACAAGCAGCTCTGAACAAGCTCCAGAAGCTGCCCCCGCTTGTCACAACGCACGAGGTACGGGAAGCTCGTCCTATTTCCGGTCCTAGCCAGGGCCATGTGTGAAGCTAACCGTCCATGTCAGATCGTGAATCTGAAAAAGAACTTGCGAAATGTTGCCTTGGGCAAAGCCTTTGTTCTACAAGGAGGTACATTGCCTGACTCAACCCATGATATCGATCTCCGACCATTTGTCTAACCATTGGTTGCTCGTAGGGGATTGCGCTGAGCTGTTCGATTACTGTAATCAGGATATGATAGAAGCGAAACTCAAATTGCTTCTGCAGATGAGTTTGATTTTGATTTGGGGTACATTTGCGCCTTCTGTCCTTGATCGACACGTACTAATGCCAGCCAGGCGCAAACAAACCTGTAGTGCGAATCGCACGTATAGCGGGGCAATTTGCCAAGTGAGTTTCCTGACATTGTCCATTGCTTTGTTGCTGACAGAGCCAGGCCCCGGTCAAGCCCTATGGAGGTTGTCAATGGCGTCGAGATGCCGTCGTTCCGCGGTGACAACATCAACGGCTTCGCTGCCACTCCAGAATCTCGCAGGCCGGACCCGTCACGGCTTGTGTCGGCGTACTTCCACTCCGCTGCCACGCTCAACTACATGCGCGCCTCGCTCTCGTCTGGTCTCGCAGACCTCCATTCCCCACTGGACTGGGGACTCGGCCACGTCATCGAGCCCTCCATCAAGGAGAAGTACGAGCGCATCATCAACCGAGTCAAGGACGCGCTGCGGTTCATGCACACCGTCGGAATCGACACAGACCGCGGCGTCGAGACCGTCGACATCTACACCAGCCACGAGGGCCTCCTCCTCGAATACGAGCAGAGTCTCACCCGCCTCCTCCGCAACCCCCTCACCCCGACGACCACCCCCCAGCCCACAGCAAGCTACTACGCCACCTCAGCCCACTTCCTGTGGATCGGCGACCGCACCCGCCAACTCGACGGCGCCCACGTCGAATTCTTCCGCGGCATCGCCAACCCCATCGGCATCAAAATCGGCCCCAGCATGTCCCCCGACGAGCTCGTCCGCCTCCTCGACGTCGTCAACCCCACCCGCGAAGTCGGCAAAGTAACCCTCATCTCCCGCTACGGCGCGTCCAAAATCGCCCACCACCTCCCCGCCCACATCGCCGCCGTCCAACGCGCCGGCCACCTCCCCGTCTGGCAATGCGACCCCATGCACGGCAATACACAGACCACCCCATCAGGCGTCAAAACCCGCCACTTCTCCGACATCCTCTCCGAGCTGCGCCAGGCGCTCGAGATCCATCGGTCCGCGCAGTCCTTCCTCGGCGGCATGCACCTCGAGCTCACCGGCGAGGCTGTCACCGAGTGTGTTGGCGGCGCGGGCGGGCTCACCGAGGAAGGCCTCAGCGAGCGGTACACGACGTTCTGTGACCCGCGTCTGAACGAGAAGCAGGCGTTGGAGCTTGCGTTTCTGGTTGCGGGGTTCTACCGTGATATGGATGATTCAGAGGGGGTGAACTCGATTTAAGCTTGCTGCACAGTTTGAGAATGAGATATAGCGCATTGGATGCGACGCAAATTGGTTGCACACCTTGATATAGTTCGATTTGGCTTGATGCTTCATATTTGGGTCTAGGATATATTTCGGGTCTTAAAAGTTGTATCCGCACAACTGCATGGAATGAATCATGCTTGCACTTTCGGGTATTTATGATTAGTTGACTGCATGGCCATGCTCTTACCTGTGTTGCTTCTCGTGACACTTCCATGAGTGAGCTCTTTATGACTTAAGAGGTTGCGCTAGCAGATATCGCAGTATAATGAATGGATGCATCCGTGCATTGAACCTTGAAAGCATAACATACACTGAAACCTAACCAAACCCCTTGCCCAAATGCTCAGAGGATTAAATAGAACACTCTTATAAACACCACCAGGACACCTTTCAAAGCTAGAACGCCACTGAAAAGAACAAGAAGACGACGAAAAGAAGAACGGAAAGGATGTGTCTAAGTACGAAATCAAGGCCGGCAGCGGACAGTCCATTTCTGATCAGTCAACACTGCTAAGCCGATCTCAAGTAACGGAAGACGGTTCCAGTCCCTGCTTGGAGGACAGTCAGACGCAGAGTCCAGCGGACCACACTCGTCTGTCAGAAAACACAGGAAGATGCCCCAGCCAACGCATAGTTCTCAAGGAACAGGGACACACACCTCCGAGAGGTCAGTCGGAAACCTGCACCGAGATCCGTGCGAGAGAGCATGAGAAAGCGAACGGAAGGTAAGATCAATAGGGAATGAGAAAGACAATAGACGAGGAATGAAAGAAGAAATTACACAGTGGACGATGCTAGTTTCCAATCCTGCCCGTAACATCCATTGTGCTCTCTATGCCCTCCCACGGTAGCTCCTCATCTTCCAAGTCAGTGTCGTGGGTTTTGTGGGAAGATTTATCTGTGGTAGCCGTCACATCCACTGCCCTCGTGGTGGCAGCAGTGTCGATCCCAATGGACTGAAGCGTGACTTCCATCTCTCGCTCAGTCATCTCGTTTCCGTTCTGTCTTTGACCTTCGAGAACATCGTACAGTGCATAGATCTGATCAGCTTTCAAATCGATATCCTTAAGAAGCTTTTCAATCTTGGCGGCCAACGATTTCCTCTGACGTTTGCTCAACGAGGCATCCAGCTTGTTATAGGCCCCTTGATAGGTTACAAGCTGCATTTTCAAATGGGAGAGTTCATCCTCCAATGCCTTGAGCACCGTCGCAAGAGCAACGCCCGGAGATTGTGCAGGGCGCAACGTAGGCTCCTCATTGTACACAGAAGGCTCAGGCATGCGCTCCGAAACAGGTACAGGTTTTGGGATTTTTACAGTCTCATGTGTATGGTCGCATTGAGAGTCACCAGGAATGCAGCGTTTGCAAACCGTGCAGTTCTTGCCATCATGCTGTGTAGCACTGTACAAGGCCTTTTGTGCAGCCTGGGGCAATCGGTTTGGGTTCCCAGCTGCCAAATCAGCCTGATGGAGAGTGATATCTGGCAGGATGAAAGCAGAAGTCATGTCGTCAGTAACATGGCGACGTCTTCGCTGAGCGGCGGAGATTGAATGATCCGAATGCCGTCTTTGGCGCTCAATGGGCACGGAAAGATTACTGTCTGCCTCGGCCATGCTGACTTTCGACGTGGCCGTCAGATCACCCATTGCCGAGGCGGGTCTTGCTATCGGGGCTTTACTCTCCTTCAGCGATGACTTGCGAGGCGCAACCGATTTTGATACACTCTGACGGGTAGAGTTTGCCATCTCGTCTGCATTTTGAAACTTGGTCGAGATAGACTGTCGCCGTCTGCGCGCGAGCCGTTCTTCTTCTAGAGTCTTCCGCAGTTGAGCGATTTCATGTTCCTATAGAAATCACATTAGTGACAATCAATGGCAAGCAAAGTAACAACTCACATCAACAAGGCTCAACAACGTCAAC
>JAABUG020088789.1:0-55894 GCA_011319215.2 Scortechinia acanthostroma
GGGGGATTCCGAGCGCGGTGCTTTTTGCGGGACCACAAAAACATACTGCGATTGTCTCCTCGGGCGATATGCGCTTGAATATCCTTCGCATGCCGAACCTATTGACCGACAGTATTTCCGGTGGGCGTGAAAGAACAAAACATACGGCAGTGAGGGCAATGTACAGGGCGATGTTGAAGAAGACCACGAACAGGATACTTTGCACAGAAAGAGTTTGAAGTGCCCCTGTGGCGAAGCAAGAGGAGAAGGTCATCCTGCCATGGTTATCCAAGTCAGATACTTCGGTTCAATTTGGGACATGATCATGATACTTACCAAACTATCAGCAGTAAACAAGCGGATCCAAGCTTCGCGATACTATACTTCTGCATCACTCGTTCCGTCTGCTCCGGCCAGGCCCAACGCACCAGCTGTCCTGTTACGAGAGGCAAAAGTGCACCGAGGCCCAACTGTTTAAATACACCCTTGTACATCTCATTTAGATCTCCGCTTGCCTGCCTCCACTGATCGAATTCAGCGGTCTTGGGCAGCAAGGTAACAGTCCAACCGGCCGTGATGAAGGGACCTAGAAAATTGGCAATGACAACCTCAACCAAAGCAGCTGCATCATCTCCGCCGGCTGATCGAGTCATCACGACATTCGAAGCGATGGTAGTCGGTATACAAGCTGTGAAGATATAGCCCGCCAACAGGGCCCGGTCGATATGGCCATGCGGATCTCCAGCCAAGATAATATGAACCACAGCAAGGATGAGCGCGGGGATAAAAATGAACGAGAAGGCCTGGACAAGGAAGTGAAGCCGCCAGTTGAGAAGATGCGTAAACAATTTCTGGCGTGGGATGCTCAGTCCCGACGTGAGGAAGATGATCGCCATCGCTCCGTACAGGATGCTATATTCAGATCTGATGACGCCGCCATGCTTGGCTACGTTGGGAAAATAGTATGCCAGAACACAGGCGACTCCGATACCGATGAGCAACCATTGGTGCAGAAGGAAAACTAGGATGCTTTTGCAGATGTACTTCGAGCTCCGTGCCTTGGTCAAGGGATGCCTCTGCTCCAAACTGTCATTTTCGGCTATGCCGTGGTTCATCGCAGTGTCGTTAGACAATCACTCAGATATGACCGCGATGTAGGGCAAAAAGACAAATCACCCCCAAATAAGAGATGCATGCTTGCTTCATGTTTTCGCTTTTCCAGAATCCCGATTTATGAAGTGGAAGTCGGAGATCGGATCAAATCCGACAACCCTTGATAAATGATAACAGCTTGTGTGGGGTAATAGTATCGCCTTAGATCAGGCTGAACTGATTCCTCACTGATAGTAATAGTTTCCAGCAGGAACAGGTAATGTATACAGATCGATTTGGGGATATTTGCTTGTGCCTAGTTGCGCTCGCTTCTCATCTCCTCGCAGGATGTCTATACACGACCAGATGTACAGTATTCAGCAAGAATCGAAAGTATTACCTGAATATATATCTGTTCGCGACACGCATATAAGAGACCTATAGCGCGATAAGGCAATGATGCACATGACCATATACTAATAACCTAACTGTGCTGTATTCTCACATGAAGAGCCTGTAGACAGGTACTTATACTACAGTACCTACTAGTACCAGAGATACTATCATGGTTACGCTCTGGATAAAAGGTCATGAGTATGGATAAACTATAAACCGTGGAAATAGTATCAAGCGTGAGCATGGAAGCTCGGTCCTCCCTGAGGTACCTCTCTGGAAGAACGAACATATCTGAAGACGAGATGTTTTTTGATACGGTTTAGAGCAGATGACACTTGATTCTAAACTCCTCAGTCGCAAATAATAGCTAAGTACTGTCAAATCACGCATTCGGTCTCAGTCTCTATACAGAGCAGGCTGTCCGAATCGGGAAAAAGCCTCGGCTGAGCGGTCGAGGTCTTGGCCGGAATATTCCGCATAGATGGGTAACGATTCAAACACCTATGAGAATTACTAGGATTTCTGGAATGAGAGAATGCACGAGACCTAAGTTATCCTGACTAAGGGAGGCTAAGATAACAAGCAACAGATCATGCGTAATGACGATGATGCTCGATAGTGTCATTCTAAGCATGTGAAGAATGGTTCTGCAACATCATTGGTGCTTGTGATGTAGTAGTCATTGCTCTTGGAAGAAACTCAAACCGTATCTGGCAATTCATTCTAATGACGGTAGGTGATCTAAGGGACTACCAAGGGACTACTACGGAGTAAAGGCAGGTTCTGGGCAGTGGACACTGGACGCTGGACACTGGGCAGCGACTTTGGCCTTGTCCCGATGCCTCGGGACGATCCTATCATAGACGACGCAGTAGATCTCCTGCAATAACCGCTGAAGCATGGGCAAACTAGATCCATATATAAACCTCGGGATATAAGATAGTCGCAAGGCACATCGCTGACTCAAACACACAGTCATTCTATCTCTACTCTTCTACAGCTTCGGCTACCTTCAGCTGTTCATTGCGGGCGGCGGCAACTCTTCCGCTCGTCCAGAAGAGCTCCTCCGCTTCCCCGTCATAGCTTCCCCACGGTCCCGACTGAGAGGAATAAAATAGACAGAGCAAAGCCAGAAAGCCGCCACTGATCCCGAGTCATTGAGCAATTCCCCATTCCCGAAAATTGATCACTTTTATTCCTATAAGCGGGTGACCCCAGAGTGTCCCAGCGTTTTAAATACCAGGCCTGATTTGTGCCGAGGGAACTCCATACTTCCGTAACTCCCCGGATTTCTTGCGCACCTGTGAAGATCCGATATCGTCGCTTACTTGAAGCCTTTTAACTCTATACCGGGTCCAATTGAGTCATACTTTATTCTTTTTTACCTCCTTCCTCCCTCTCTTCCCAATTTCCCCTCGTCCTTTACGTTCAGTCACGAAGGACAATCGCCGCAGGTAGCCATTGTCACAGAAGGGAGCTAGAACCTCAATTGACAGGAAAGAAGAGGGAACCACATAATTGAATTGCACAAACTAGTCATTCGCCATGTCCGCCAAATCTGTGCAGGGAAGCAAGGGCGGAAAGCCTGCTTCCGCGGCTGTGAACTTGATCGGTAAGATGACGCCTTTCTGGTGCGTGGACTTTTCGTTGGCGGTGATGCTAACATGCCAAACAGCTGGTGGTGGTGCCGGTATGATGGAGGCTCTCGTCTGCCATCCTCTTGGTATGCTATACTTCAATGGTATCGGGTTGTGAAAACCAGACTAACGATCTCCCAGATACCATCAAAGTCAGAATGCAGCTCTCGCGACGGGCTAGAGCCCCCGGAGTAAGTTAAGCCGCAAGCGTTACTCAGTTGTGCGGCCACTGATGGTTCATTGCGTCCACAGGTAAAACCTCGCGGATTTATCACCACCGGTGTCGAGATCGTGAAGAAGGAGACTGCCCTGGGACTGTACAAGGGTCTGGGAGCTGTTCTGGGAGGTATCATCCCGAAGATGGCTATTCGTTTCACCTCGTATGAGTGGTACAAGCAACTGCTCGCGGATAAGGAGACTGGTGCAGTTACCAGCAAGGCCACCTTCCTCTGTACGTTATCAATGCCAGCCTCGGTCAGTGTGTCTTTAGCTGGGTATGAACTGACATCTCGAACCAGCCGGTCTTGCTGCTGGTGTGACAGAAGCCGTCGCTGTGGTGAACCCCATGGAAGTCATTAAGATTCGTTTGCAAGCGCAGCATCACAGTCTGGCGGACCCTCTGGACACCCCCAAGTACCGCAGCGCACCCCACGCACTATTCACCGTGATCCGGGAAGAAGGATTCAGCACCTTATACCGCGGTGTCTCCCTGACAGCTCTCCGCCAGGGTACCAACCAAGCCGCCAACTTCACCGCATACACCGAGCTTAAGGCCTGGCTTCAAAAAGTCCAGCCCGAGTACAGCAACTCGCAGCTTCCCTCATATCAGACAACGGTCATCGGATTGATCTCCGGTGCCGTCGGTCCCTTCTCAAACGCCCCCATTGACACCATCAAGACCAGACTCCAGAAGACCCGTGCTGAACCTGGTCAGTCCGCCGTCAGCCGAATCATGGTCATTGCCAAGGACATGTTCAAGCAGGAGGGTGCGCGCGCTTTCTACAAGGGTATCACGCCTCGTGTGATGAGAGTTGCTCCTGGTCAGGCTGTCACTTTCACTGTATACGAGTTCCTCAAGGGCAAACTCGAGGAGTCAAACTGGGCCATCGTGGGTGGCAAATATGAGGAATAAGTGCAGTCTGTCTTCAATCGAGGTTGAGGGGAACGGCCGCTGCGTGTTTTCGAAACCATTTGATACCATGAGCATGGTGGCGTTTTCGATTGCATTGCGAACTGCATCATTTTCTGGGTTATTAGCTTGAATTGATGATGGCACTCGCATTGGTAATGTGTGAGGCCTGGCGGTTGGAAAACAGCAAAGTCGACTTGTATATAACTTTTCTTTTCTTTGTTTTGGTCCTGCCATCTGTTAGTATACCAATTTTTTTGACATCTTGAATAGAATCAAAATCTGAAAGATAACAAGATGATGTCCGTTGCGCAGATTGCTAGATAGATACCAATGTTAAGGTAAGAATGCCCGGAGAACAGACCACTTGCAACTCCCTCACTCTAGCCACTTTTGGCAATCGTGATACCCCGCTAAACACCTCCTCCAACACACCGCTTCTGCCAGCTGTAAACACTTTCTGAACATATTGAGGACATCACAAAAAGCAGTTGACAGGTCATATATTCTGGAGATACCAGACCGCAACTCAAGATGCAGTCAGGAATAGCAGGTAAGCACACTCCATCCTGAATCGGAACCCCTGCACCGCAGTCTGCATTCTGCACACCCAAACCCGACAACAGAGTATCGAACACTAACCAGCACAGTCTCCTCCGAGCTGCACAATGCATTCAACGACTTCACCTCAGACCCCTCCATCTTCTGCCTCCCTGTAACGATCACAGCAGAGAGCCTAACCCCCCTCTCCCCAATCCGCTTCTCCTCGCCAGACGCATTCTACCCCTCCCTCCCGCAACTCTCGTCCGTGCTGCAGCCGAAAACCCCGCTGTACTTGCTCTTCCGCCGCCCCGAGACGGGTTCCTCGTCGCTCTGCGCGCTGACGTACATCCCCTCGAATGCCCCTGTGCGCGCCAAGACGCTCTTCGCCTCGACTCGTGCCACGCTGGTAAGGGAACTAGGCAGCGAGAAGTTTGCGACGACGGTCTTTGCGACGGAGGAGGAGGAAGTCACTAGCGAGAATGCGTGGCGTGAGAGGGATGCGGAGAGGAAGGGGTCTGGTGGCAAGGGGGATTTCAGACGGGAGGATTTGATGGGGGATAAGGAGCGTGAGCTGGAGGCTGTGCGGAGGGCGGAGGAGGAGGCTAGAAGCGGTACTCCTGGTAGGGATATTGGGATTGGTGGATCGTTTGCGAGAGGTGGGTTTGGGTCTGGTGTGCAGTCTGGGATGCGGATGAGTGTGGACGATGATGTGAAGACTGCTCTTGACGGACTACGGGATGGCGGGCTGGTGCAACTGGTACGTTCTGAAGTTTTAAAATCGTGTCATTGATTGCTAACTACGAGCTCTGAAATACAGGCCATTGACATCCCGTCGGAAACGTTCAAGCTCGCTGCTGCCGAGTCCGGTATTGACGCGAACTCTGTCCAGACGCACATCTCTTCATCCTCGCCTCGGTACACTTTCTACCACTATCCTGAAACCGAAACAGTTTTCTTCATTTATACCTGTCCGTCGGGCTCGTCGATCAAGGAGCGCATGCTTTATGCAAGCTCTCGGACGTATGCCCTTCGTGTGGCTGATGAACAGGGGCTGAAGATTTCCAAGAAGGTATGCTTTGCGTGACAATCACATGATTGATTCTTTACCATCTAACGATGCGACATGCAGATCGAGGCATCTTCTCCTGACGAGATCTCAGGAGACAGATTGCAGGACGAGGTCCAGCCCCAACAGAATGATGGACTGAGACGAGGATTCGCCAGACCGAAGCGGCCTGGAAGGTAGAATTGCTGTAAGGCTCTTGCGGGCGCCTTCTTAGAGTATAGATAGCCCCCGATGTCACTGGTCAGATATGTCCACCTTTCCACGCTCTCAAGTATAAAAATCGTCCGGAAGCCGACATATCGTGTGGAAGGTGCTTGCTAAGTGCGAGAAATATAATCGTAGCGTAGAAGATGCCTTGCCAGACACCGAGTAATGCACCGCAATCGGTTAAGGCACGGGCCCAACGAAGAAAGGCATGCCGCAACATCAATGATTTCGAAAACTTTTCTTTTGGTAGAATAAATCTGTCCTCGAACTGCCCAAGTTGATAATCTTCGGACACCCATCTCGATCCTTCTCTAACCTCGTACACTCAAAACAATAGAAGGCATCACTGATACCTTCCCCACCGCAGACAATACACTTGTTCTGGTAATTGCCGAAGGAACATTCATCGCAGATCCGGACAAGCGTCGTAGGTCGCACGTAGGAATCGCACACGGGGCACTTGCCGTCGCACTTGTCACAGAGTCGGCCGATGGAAATACCAGGCTGTTTGCGGCACATAACGAGATCTGGGTGATGGCGAGACATTGTTGCTGAGTTTGCGACGTCGGCGCTGTATTGACAGGGAGGTACGTGAGAAAAGACGTAAAAGATGTAGATTGCTGAATATCGCCACTAATCCAAGGTGAAGATATTCTCGGTAGGTCTTCTGAGCTCGGGGTCTGGGTGTAGATTTCAGATGGCGAGGAGAGAACTGGTAGTTTATAAATCAAGAGAGAATTGATAGAAGGCGTTGGAAGGAGTAGAAAGAAGATTCCACGGAACGACTTTCGGTGCTAGATCGGGCAAATGGTCCGTGCACGGAATGTTGGAGTCCCGCCGTTGATATCGCGATTTGGCCTTACGATAGCGTTGGGTTCTGATTTTGGGGGTTTTGACAAGACAGTAAGTGATTCGAGCGCAGGCCTTGTTAATACTTTTGACCCTGTCATTGAAGACGTCTTGAAGCTGTTTCCACGCACTCCTTGCGACTGTTCAGACATCGTGTGTCAGAGTTCGCAATCGCAGATATGGCAGAAGGGTACGGCACTTCTCTTATTTTCCTGCACCTTTCTTTCGCTAACTATAAGTTGATGGTTATTAGGACACTTGCTTCTGCAGTTGCAGTGCCGGAGCCGGACACCCTGTCTCCATCTCCAGAGGCCGGCCTCAAGCGAAGAAATTCATCCACTACAGACCCGGATCCAGATAACAAGCGTCGCCGACTAAGTACCCAAGGGGAGAAGGATCCAGTGGCGGATCGCAAGCCTTCGATCTCAGACACAGCAGAGCAGAGGCCAGACCGAAGAGCCAGTCGGCAAGCCAATGGACGCGATGAGGAGCGCAAACGCGGACAACGGCTATTCGGAGCCCTACTCGGGACGCTTTCGCAGAGGTCAAATACAGCAGCTGAGAAGCGTCGAGCAGACATCGAACGGAAACAGCAAGATAAACTGAAACTTCAAGATGAAGAGTACGATGGGTTGAAAAAGAAGAAAAGGGAGGAGCGAGCTGCACTTCGCAGGAAGGAACAGAGATACTACGAAGAGGAATCGGTAAGCGCCTCCTGCCTCTCAGTTACGAGCCTGCAAGCTTATGATTGATATTGATAGATGCGAACCCGGCACTCGAATTTGTTGGCAATGGCACATTTTTTGAAAACAAAATCGGAGCCAGTGTTGGTATGTTATAGCTTTGCAGATGTCTCGCCTTCGCTATCGTGATTGAGTTAACCTTTCTTTTCATTGCAGTACTACAAGCCATGGCAACTGCGGCCTGAGGATGAGGACGTAATACGCCGCCAGATTGAGGAAGCAGAAGCTGTCATCTCCCGAGAGCGCGCTGAATTCGAAGCACGCCATCCTCCTCAGGAGGAAACTGTGTCAAAGGAGGAAAAAGATACCCAAGCTGGAGATCACCAAGAAGCTCCGCTGCCCGACGCGGATGTCCAGGAGCCCAAAGACACGACTCAGAAAAGCTCAGACAAAGGGAATGCTGAGACGAGTCATGACCAGAATATTGAAGCTGCGCAACCCGAAACTGCGCCTGTCAACGACGTCCCGGTATCAGTTAATCAAAACGATTCAGACGACCATCGGGCAGCTGATGATGATGGGGGAGAGGTGGTCGAGGACAATGAGGATACTGTGATCTATTAACGTCATACTGGGGCCATTCTATCTTCTTGATTCTCTAGGCTCTGCCATCTACCATTCCCTTTCCTGATAACTCCTTGTGTAGTGATCATAGCAGCCGCAAGCATTTGTGGGGAAGGGCAGCAGTAATGACAGCCGAGGCAGTTCGGCGGGAAGAGCTGGCCTTGATCACCACCGAGTCTCCTCCGCGACACCACACAAATGACTTCAGGAATCCTTGATTTCTTAAACGATTCACTGCTCCGTAATTCGGGCACTTCTCCATTATTGTTTGTAGTCTTGTCATCTGTCCAGCTGTCCAATACTTTTCGGCAGCGTTGAAACACACGTGACAAGACAACTGGCGGGGATCCATAGCTTCGTGTACATAAGTAAGACGGAAAGTCGATAGAACGTCATCTCCAGGTGTCCTCAATCCATTCTGCAAGGGCACATTCCCAGAATCCAAAATCAGGAATCTACGACTGTCTGGTCGGCGTTGCAATCATGATGGTTGATAAGGTCAACGTCACCGGCGACCCCCGGGTCCAATTCCGTCAAGCAAGGGTCAATGGCAAGCAATACGGTATGCATCTTGTCACTACAGTGCGCGTGCACATGTCCAGCATGCGACCGGGAACTCCTAGCATGACGAACAGATTATGCTGGAAGCAGCAGCACAATCATAGGTTGGCTGTCCACTAACTATATATTCAGGCTACCTTTATAGCGAGCCAAAATCAGGCAAATACAGAGCTACCATTTTCCTTGTCAGTCAGCTCTTGCTCACCTACATACGCTTGAGCGAGTGACTAACTCTGTCTTAGCTCCATGGCTTCCCAGATCTATCGATGGGATGGCGGTATCAAATCCCCATGCTGATCGACATGGGACTGCGGGTGATTGCTCCAGATTGTTTGGGATATGGACGAACAGTATGGACTTTGATACAACTATCTATCTCGTTCTATATTTCATATGCGCTGACTATGTGGTCAGGATGCTCCAGAGAATGTTTCGCTATACTCTCACAAGAAGTGCGCCGATGACATCAAGGAGCTAGCATCACAACTTGGCGCCGACAAAATCATCGTAGGAGGGCATGACTGGTACATTTCTTCTGACTTCCAGCTCTCGATTGCGGAAGTGCTTATGACTGACTGTATTTAACAGGGGCGCTGCATTTGCGTACCGACTTGCCTTGTGGTATCCAGACCTGGTTACTCATTTGTTCACCGTCTGCGTACCGTATAGTCCCCCGACTAAGAAGTACTATCCTTTGGAGGACTTCGTAGCAACGGTTGCGCCGCATTTCGCCTACCAGATACAGCTGAAAAGCGGAGACTTGGAACCAGTCATCCGTACAGAAGATGATATCAAGAAATTCCTCAGCGCATTGTACGGCGGTCGTACTGACAAGGGAGAAGTAGCCTTTGACGCCGGCTTGGGAATACTCCTAGACAAAATGTCCGAGGTGAAACCGTCGAAGCTGCTCAGCGAAGAGGTTGGCTCTCCTTCTCTTTTGCGATCGCCCTCTAGTTTGATTTTCAGAGTACTGATAGCAGGGAACAGGAGCTTAACTATTACGCCAAAGAGTTCTCGAGAACTGGCATCCGGGGCCCACGTAAGACACCACATATCTCCCCCGCCCCGGTATCTCATACTAACAGAACATATCGCTAACGAGACTACAGTGAACTGGTACCGTACACGAGAAGTGAACCACAAAGAAGAACTAGCCATCCTTGACCGGCGCATCACGGCCCCAGTTCTCTTCATTCAAGCGCTCAGAGATGCCGCCCTTCCGGCACACCTGGGCAAGGGTATGACAAAGACCATCCCTCATTTGACCTACAAACAGGTCAATACATCTCACTGGGCTCTGTGGGAGAAGCCGAAGGAGGTGAATGAGATGATCGCTTGGTGGCTGGAGGAAGTGGTATTTGCTGATCCTCGTTTGTACAAATTGTAGGTCGCATAAAGATTTCTATGTATAATTTATATACGACAGTATATACGTTTGATACTTCGATCATCACATGAGAGGCGTTTGTGGTTTACTTTGGGTTGCGGTGTTGGCCTGCTTACACAGCCAAGGCCATTAGCTTGTTCAAATGTGTATTGTGGTCAAAGTTGGATCGAGATACTGTCAAAAACTGGGCGTAATGGATATACATAACTCTGGCGTTCCATTAACATTATAGGCATAACATCAATAGACAAAAGATCCTTCATAGGGACAACAAGGCAAGCAGGGCATCAAAAAAAGTGGCGGCGTCAGTAGTCGAAGACCTGAGTTTCAACATGGCATCCAACTTTCTCTAACCGGTCAACAAACGGTTGGCCTAATGTTGCTGGCGTCACTATGCCGCACCGGGACACCTTCTTCACTCGCTCCGTCTCCTCCAAGATGACCATCGCTGCCTCGGCAAGGAGCAAACCAGTCAGTGCATACATCGACCCTTCATACTTGAATTTGCCGAAGACACGCTGCGGTGCAGCGGTCTGTTGATCAGCCGTTGCTATCGCACGGTACTCGACACGGTCATTGACTGAATCTTCCTTGCGCGGCCCCTGACCTGCGGCGTAGACGACCTTCCGCACCAGCGCGCGAACAGGAGGGATGATCAGAAGAGCCAAGCCGATGATGAAGGCGAAATGGAAGAGCACGCCGACAAGCGCGTTTCTAACTTTGACGAATTGCCGGAAATAGAAGCGTGGCCCGTAGAATTCCCGCATCAGAGTACTGCTGCGGTGCACGATGGTGATGTCTGCCATAGCCGATGGCGATGTGGTGAGAGTACCCAAGTCGCGGACGGACCTAACTCCTAGGATCTTGTCTAGGATCGGCTCGCTGGGGATATTCTTGGGAGGAGCGGAGGCGGCTAAAACGAAGGGGTCTGTGGATTTGAGGAGGTCGGAGAAGGAAAGGGAGTCGAAGATTGTGAGAATCGTATTCAGGGTGCCACCGCTTGGTCCGGAGCTCCTGCATAGGATCGTTAGGGAACCAATCTAATTGCACGGAAGTGAGGGTGCGCATACTTCATCTCCTCAATTGCACCGGTCACCTCCTTTGTATCGCAGGAGAGATCCTCCCGGACTCGTTTAACAAGAGACCAGGCTAAGATATCTGCTGGGGCGCTTTCAACACCGACAGATGGGATGATCTAGAATAAAGTCAGAACAAGTCGCAATGCTTGGCAAGTAAGGTGTAACTGACGATAGCTCCGTTGGACTTCGCGACGTCGTGATACTTTTCGATTATTTCCCTAACCCAGGGTGTTTCTCCGGTGCTGCGCAATGAGTATCTTAGTTCTGATTCCACGCACTCTCTCTCCAATATGCGGCATAACACTCACGCGTCCACATAATGAGTTCCATGATTGGCGCACGCTTCAACAACAGGAGTGCTGTACAGGTGGTAGGGGCCAACGCAGTTAATGATGACTTTGGTCCTCTGGACGAGAGGGTCGAGTTCCTGTCGATTTAGCTGTACAGCCAGAATCTCTGAAGGGCGTCAACAATGAATGCATTCAATCCTCTAGGCTGCGGTTACCTGGCTCGGTGCGGTCAGGGTTGAGGGTCCTCAGCTCCTTTGCGATGTCCTCAACCTTTTGCACAGAGCGACCTGCTAGTGCCCATTTCAGGTTCGTCGGCAAGTTCTTGACAATATGCTCTGCGCAAAGTCTCCCAGTGTACCCGGTAGGACCAACAAGAACCAAGTCGAACTCCTTGTCGGATGCCATGTCTCTGAGAATATGAAGGCTTTCGGACTTGACGATAATGTACGATGGACTGAAGCCTCAAGAAGCTTGACTATGTGACATCCAATAGACAACTATGAACACGTACAGGGGATATAAATGAACAAATTCCCAGGCACCGATCCCGATAAACACATGGGACGTCCGCGCGTAGCCATTTGTTATCGTCATACCTCGGTCCTATGGGCTAACCGCAAGTAGAAAGGGCTTATCGAATATCATGTGATGATAAGATCTGTCTGCACAACAAGCATTTTAAGACCACCAAGGTGCAGAGCATACCAGTAAAAATGTTAATTGTGGTCAGCTTGACTGATGAGTGACGACAGGACGGACTCAAGCAGGTTATCCATATGTAATTGGCCCCAAGATCATGACTTCTTCGTCAGTCATGGCGATCGTTTGAGAAGCTGGTTCTTCTTGGGTTGCACTACTCCGCAGACCTTCAGCAGTAGAAATGCTTGCGCATTAGCTTTCTCAAACGACGATTGAGTATCGAATGTGATTTGCTGTAATGGAGGACAATTAAGTTGATGACAGTTTATAGAGAAGTCCATTTAGCCTCTATTCCATTTTGGCTATCTCTTTAGTTTCCTGATCCCTAGAAATCCTACTTCAAAGAGCTGAGGAGCATCACGTGACCCAAACTTCGCCAAGAATTCGAACCCTAAGCGAGCCCACCCACAACCAGTCTCTCAAGAAAGCCGCAGTCTCGATTTCGACTTACCGCACTGTATCCATCTTTGACCTCAACAGCCGCATACAGACAAGATGACGAAGCGCACTAAGAGTGAGTGATTTCGATCGAGATAAACTACAAGATAGGATGGAAAAAAGGACAGAAATACTGACTAGATATTTTAGAGGTCGGTATCACCGGTAAATATGGTACCAGGTATGCTTTTCGCTCTCACACCTCGAAATCGATCTGAAGTCGTCTGCTCGCTCTGCCCGATCAAGCCCGGAATCGAAAGCGCGGATTTCGGATTCAGGAAGGCTAGAATGGTTGGTTGACATGGCTTGTTCACAGATACGGTGCCTCCCTGCGTAAGCAGGTGAAGAAGATGGAAATCACCCAGCACGCCCGCTACGTCTGCACCTTCTGCGGAAAGAACACCGTCAAGCGCCAGGCTGTTGGTATCTGGGAGTGCAAGGGCTGCAAGAAGACCGTTGCCGGTGGTGCCTACACCGTCTCGTAAGTCGACCATGTTCCCGGCCTTCTCGGTCTCCCCTCGTTGGAACAGGCCAGACTGGAGAAGGGTTAGCCTGGAGTATTTATCGTGACACGAATACTGACCCTGGCACTGTACTACAGGACACCCGCCGCCGCTGCCACCCGTTCGACCATCCGTCGTCTCAGAGAAATCGCGGAGGTTTAAATGTGATGGGATTCTCTTTCTGTTTAACGTCTGAATTAAAATCAAAATAAATTCAAAACTTGGAGAATCACCAAGAACATTTCTCGTAACGGATACCACTTGTCGATGTCGATAGCATACGTGCCTCGTCGAATCAGACTTTTCAATAGAATGATTGCCGCCTGACGATCTGGGTCCCGTCAACTTGTGCATCACCGAAATCCTTTCCATCACGTCCTACAGGCAGAACACAACTAAATGGTGATCCAGGAGCTCACTTGACTGGGAATGACTGATGAGTCTCCTGACTGCTCCAGCAGTGTTCATGAAGTAGGTGCGAGCAGAGGTCCAGGCTGTGCTCCGTGTTTCCCCAAAATCTTTTCTGAGTACACCGTAGATGCTTCCCTATATCTCTTTCTGGCCAATTATGACAATCAACTGATTGACCGCCAAATCAATTTCACCTTTTTGGCCCGGCTGAAAATCCTGGCAGAGAAGACCGGATCAGCGATAACCTGCCTTGAAATGATCATTTGAGGCTAATTTCCTCCGTTGAATATGAGGTAGGCATCCACTACATAGGCGACTACATAGGTGAATGAAATTAACTACTACAATGTCCTGATGGATTAAAGGCTAGATGGTTCTTCATTAGCTTTGGTTGGGCTCTCTACCAACTTTCGAGCAGTTAAACTGTTGCACAACTTGATTAGCATTATTGCAGAGAGGGGATTCTTTCATTCTGCTGAGCTGCAAGGGCAGAGCATCGTCCACGCAACCATTAATCGCCCGCATGATAATGAGGAGGTTTTGCTTAGCTCTTCGCATTTATCCTGCCTGCTGATTCGCCTGGTGGGTAGCCGGTCACGTTCCTGTCCAGGCTGTTTTGCGTTAGATCGGATTTTGGGTCCACCTTCAAAAGGCCGGCTGCTTTCTCCCCACATCACTCGACCTGCTCTCTCTCCCCTTCTCCTTCTACGCCTCTGCACTCTGATCTTTCCTGCTGGTTGCTCTTCATGCCTTCTCACAGCTTTCCTGCAGACAATTCTGTTACTTATTCTTCCGTTCATGGCCGACACTTGTATTGTGTGCTTAGGAGACCTTGGCGAAAGCGCCAGCGGTCCTTTTGCCATCGCCGCCGAGGCCGTGCCAAGACCTGACCTTCAAGTAGAAGGCAAGTCGAGTGACGCTTCTATCAAAACAGGCGGCGTGGATGACAGTGAGGACGCAGGTCAAATTGCCCAGTTACTTCCTTGCGGTCATATTCTACACAATAATTGCCTAAAACCATGGGTCGAAAGGGCCAACAGCTGTCCCATATGTCGGCGCAGCTTCAACCTAGTGGAGCTGAGTGATCGTCTCGGAGGTATGTCCTTTCACTTCCACCTCACCTGGCCTCAGGCTGTATCTTGGCTCTTGGAAATTCGTGCTGATCGTTGGGGCTTTTATGCCCTTTTTGCAGGTCCTGTCACATCATCATATGCGGTAGAGGATCGAGTTCAAGTGCCCGATGTGGATCCCTCGATGGTCATCGATTATGTAGATGATGATTTGGCCGACTTTCAACCTTGTCTCATTTGTGGGGATGCGGACAACGAAGAGCTGCTCCTCCTCTGCGATGGCTGCGATGCTCCGTCACATACCTACTGCTTGGGGCTGGACGATGTGCCATCTGGACCCTGGTACTGTTCGCGATGTCAGACCCGACGTGCCCGAGCGCTGTCGCCCGATACAGCGAGACCTGCCAGGGCGAATGAAAGGCCAAGCCGACGCACGAGGGCGCAGCAGCGCAGAGTTCAAAGCAGGAATCAGATGAACTCTCTCCACTGGGCGCGAGTGTGGCAATCAGTTTGGGATCATCTGAACCTGGACCTGGACTTTCCGTTCGACGATGACGGGGCTACTGAGCGTGCTCTCCGACAACAGCGCCGAGAGGAAGCCAATCAACGAGAGTTTCGAGCTTGGCAGCGCCGGTTCGAGGTTGCTGAGCGGCAAGGCGGCAGCAACCGGTTTCGGGACACTGCTGCTCTTCTTGATATCGAGGCGCCACGGCCATCACGACCTCGCGTCCCAAGAGAACCAACCCCTGAACCGGAATCTCTTGAAGAGATGAGGGCTTGGAATGCCTTTGAACGAGCTCGTGAGATAGAAAACAACCCGAGTGCAGCAAGAAAGCGCAAGGAACCAACACTATCCCCTTCGCCGGAGCCTACCGAGCCGGAGCGGAAGCTCAAACGTCCACGGACCCGTAGGCCGCAAGAGCTAGCCGCTCTAGCCCTCCAAAACGGCAACGGCGAGTCCTCGAGAGCAGCTTCTCAGACTTCTGCTCGAGTCAATGCTGAAGGTTCCAGCGAGCCTAGCTTCCTTCAGTCTCTCCTGAAAGAAGTAGAAGAGGCGTCGAACCCCAGCGGTAGCAATTCGCTTGGCCCGTCTGCGCCTGTCTCTGTTGCTGCCACGGACCACAGCAGTGTCGGTCCATCCTCTCCCTCCATTTCGCCTGCTCCTTCCAATCAATCTTCCCCTCGATTTTCATCTGCGACGCCTCCCCCTTATCCGCGCAGCAGACCCATCTCCCCCATACAACTTGCGTCGCCGACAGAACATTCGTCTCCTCCTTTCTCGCCGATTGTGTCACCATTGAGCCCCAATAACGATGTCCGGGAAACAACACCATCGCACGTTCGGTCAAACCGCCCACGCTCTCGAATTCCTAGGGCAGCACTAGGGTTATCAGCGCGGTCAGCTGAGACCTCGCCTACCCGCCCTGGTCCATCTTTAACGGTCAAAACTGACATTCAAAAGCTGGTTGGAGCAGCACTCAAACCGTATTATCGTTCAAAGGTGGTCTCGAAGGACCAGTACACGGATATCAACCGTACTATTTCGCGAATGCTATACGAGCGAGCGGGAAATGCGCAATCGCTAGACACCGAGACCAAGAATAGCTTTGGAAAAATTGCCGCGCAGGAGGTTAAGAAAGTAATCGATGGTCTCCGAGCCAAGGATGAAGACTCCCTTGCGGATAGTAGCTCTTAAGGAAGAGCAGATTCTTTGCAACTACCGGCGTTTATGCAGCGGTTTGTTTGTTCTGCGATTCAAGGCATACAGCGAGGCGTTCATCTCCTTCACAATCGGACTCGGCGCAGCGTCTTTGGATACCCGCTTAGGAATATGGGACATGTTGATGGTTTTACACTGGGGGCAGGATCTCTCAATATCTTTCCAATGTATCAATGTATCTTCAGCGAGAGCATAGAGCATATCATATCCTAATTGCCGGCTCATTCAATTCGATAGCTGGCACATATTTGACTGAACAATATTCTTGACATATTGAGAGCTGTATTATTTAATTACAGAGGGTGGAAGTTTCTCTACTCATCCTATGGTTGCTTTGTGTTATTGTGAAGTATAGAGTATCAACTAGATAGATCCTCTGCCAGATGGAGGTGATATGGTGAGTTCCAGTCAGATCCATTATGTGTAGGACCATTTATCTACTCTCACAGCTAAAGATACTTTGTAGTTTGCGATCGCTCTGTGCTTTATGCATATTTAAGTCCATACTCCGCAAGGGATACATCTCAGCGTGATACCCACTTCCCTCACCATCATACATAGATGCTAAGGATATCCACGGCAATTGGGTATCTATATGCCATAATGGCCTAGAGCTATGGATGAGTTACACTAATGATACAGAAGATCCAGGCTTCATTCACCTCTCTAAATAATGAAGCAATTTACACAGCTCTCCATGTTATGCGCGAGTCAGAATCTATTAGTCAAACAAGAATATACACACACTGACATGAGACTTTAGTGCTGGATTAAGTCGGTGAGGAGGATGCACAATTTAGCTGCCTAACATACGAGTCATATCAGATCCACAGGCGTCGTTCGAATCTTCTACCGCGTGGTCTTATCCTCCTGTCGATCGGAAGCGCAAGCATCAACATCTACCGAGTCGTCGGCGGCCGTACCGCCGTATCAAACGAGATCCAGATCATGCGACTGAGAGCCCGCGACGAGTCGAAAATTTTGATGTATTTGTCCAATCATCGGCTCCCATTGCCCAACGTATCTCGGTCGGTCGTTCGGCGGCGCCGAAGGGCGAAGGAAGCGGGTCGCCGCGCCGCTAAGCTTTGCTCCGTCAGACTGATTAATATTGACGATTTCAAGATTTTGAGTCTTTGACATATGGACGGAGCCGGAGTTAAGGGCTCGCGTCTTCGCACCCTGCGATGACCTCATTTTGATGTGATTATCAATTCACAATACCCGGGGAGATACCTGGAGGCCAATCAATCATGGGTTCCTCTCCTTTTTCTTCAAATCAGTTAGTGGCGACAGGGTCACAGGGAGGCTTTCCAGTATCAAATCTCCTTCAGGGCTTCACCTCCGGGTCCTCTCCGGGATATCGGCATCGGACATAGCACCAGGACTGCTCCATAGGGGCCAAGAACGAAGAACGGTGGGGAACTCTTCCATCTCTTACACACTAGTTTGCTAGAGCGGCCATGGCTCTCTTCGGTTCAGTTCCCAAGATATCTCTAGAAGCCGGTTTGCTTTATCAGCTTTCCCCCGAAGGCCCACTTTTGGAACAAGATGGTTTCCTTAAAGGTCTGGACACGCCCTCTGTGGGAATTCAGGGTCTATAGTCTACTGGTTAGACTTCTCCCTTAGATCTTGTTCGATCTTTCCCTTATCTTTGGTGCTTTCTGCCTGTCATCTGGTCTCGAAGCTTATATTCAGGGACGACGGATAGAGCCAGGAATATTGATCCGGCAAATTCTGTAATGGCGTCTGAAAAACAGGACGACCGGGTATACAACTCAAACGAGACAACTCCTCGCATCACCCAAGAGACACTGTCAGTCCCCCAGATATCAGATTTGAATACGAAATCCAAAGATAGTTTCGATATGGAAGACCGAGCGCCAGAGCCCGAGAGCCCTGATGGAGGAGACCTGGAGGCGGAGGGCAGAGATATCGAACGCGCAGACGGTGAACCGACGGAGAAGCCACCTGCAGCAGATCCCAATTTGGTACAATGGGATGGCCCGGACGACCCCGAACACCCGCAGAACATGCCACACTGGAAAAAATGGGTCTTGACGATGACTTTGTCCTCCATGACGATGTGGATCACCTTCGCTAGCAGCGTCTTCTCAACTGCAACTTCGGTGACGGCTAAGGAGTACCACGTCTCAACAGAAGTCATGACTCTGGCTACCAGTCTGGTCGTCTTCGGATTCGCCCTTGGTCCCATCGTCTGGGCTCCCATGTCTGAGCTCTATGGACGCAGGCTGCCGCTGTTCTTGGGCTACGCCATCTTCGCAATCTTCCAGATTCCCGTAGCAGTGGCACAAAACGTCCAGACCATCATGGTCTGCCGCTTCCTCATCGGCGTTTTCGGCTGCTCTCCTCTAGCGGTTGTTGGCGGCGCAATGGCCGACTTCTGGGATCCCGTCGACCGTGCTATTGCTATTGCCTTGTTCTCGGCTGCCACCTTCGTTGGTCCTACGCTTGGCCCTATCATCGGTGGATTCATTACCGAGTCGTATCTCGGCTGGCGCTGGACTGCATGGATCACGCTGATTCCGTCCGCGGCCTTCGGCACTCTAGCCTTCTTCATTGTTCCTGAGACCTACGGTCCTGTCATCCTTCAGAGACGCGCGGCTCGCCTGCGCCGCGAGACGGGCAACTGGGCACTGCACAGCTTACTCGACGAAAGTCGCCCTACCACTTCCGAGATGTTCAACAAATACCTGCTGCGCCCTATCCAAATGCTCTTCCTCGAGCCAATCCTGCTGCTCATCACGATCTACCTGGCACTGGTGTACGGAATTTTGTACCTTTTCTTCGAAGCGTACCCCATCTCGTTCATGGAGGTTCGCGGCTGGACCAACGGAGGCATTGCCGGTCTTCCCTTCATCGGGATCTTGGTTGGAGTGATCTGTGGCGTGATATTGATCGTCTGGCAGACCAAGACTCGGTTTGCACGTAAGTTGGCGAAACACGGCCGCGTTGTCCCTGAGGAGCGTTTAGTTCCCATGATGGTCGCATCCGTGCTTCTGCCGGCCGGCCTCTTCTGGTTCGGCTGGACCTCGAGCCCTCATATCTCGTGGGTGCCTCAGGTCATTGCAGGAATTCCTATCGGCATGGGCATCTTGGTCATCTTCATGCAGGGTCTCAACTACATCATCGACGTGTACATGATGTTCGCCAACTCGGCCATCGCTGCCAATACCCTGATCCGAAGCAGTCTCGGTGGTGCCTTTCCGCTCTTTGCCGTGCAGATGTACAATAAGCTCGGCGTAGCTTGGGCCTCCAGTCTGCTTGGTTTCATCACGGTTGCGATGATCCCGATTCCCATCGTCTTCTATATCTATGGCAAGAAGATTCGGGCTATGAGCAAGTACTCGCCCAAGCTCTGATTCTCCTCGCCTCTTTATTTATTTATATACCACCTTTGCCCTTTCTGTCCGAGATAGATGTGGTTGTCTCCTGTCATCAGTTAGGCGTTGTTTATGGGCATTTGCATTTGCATTGGTTGGACTGACGATATGTCGATTATGCATGATTCATTTTGGCGCTCAAAGCGGTCATATAGGCAGCGATTGAAAGTTAGATAATTAATGTGACAACGTACACAGATTATCATTGTCAAGAAAGTGTAAGGACTTGGTAGACATTTGTAAAGAAGTGGGTGCAGCTAGAACTGTGACAGGTGAGACTTCATCAAGATCAAACTATACATTGTGAGCGAAATCAAAATCAAACTCGTCAATTGGAACATCAATATGTGTGATTACAGATTTTCATACCGACATACTATTGTGACCTCATTCAAGAAAGCTCCGCGAAAGAGAAAAGGCAAAGCAAAAACACGCTATTATTATAGAGCGACGCGTCCCAGGCGGCGTCTCCAGGGCGGTGACAGTCAAAACGGCGGGCGATCTGAAACGGACAGACGGGCCTCGAGATTCGACTGCCTGTCCCCTGTCCAAGCCTGTGCCAACCATATCTGTCCCTTTCCATCTCCGTCGCTTATTTTACCTACTGGGAGATCGGATTCTTGTGCATTGCATCTATTTTTCACCCTTCATCTCTCCCGTCCAGCGCATGGTGCCCTGAAGCTTACACTGAAACCCTCGCCGGCTTCCCCGCGCTTCGCCCACGATGCCTGCGCGCACTCGTCAAGGCCCCTCCACCGTCACGGAGGTAATGGAGCCCGAAGAGACGACCGGAGGCCTTCGCAGTCTAAAATTCAACCAGCCGCTTTCCTGGCGCGTGGGGAGGGCCATCCCCATTGCCGATTTACTCCAACGTCTCCAGACGCTCGCGCAGGAGCTTCGCAAACTCGAACAGGAGGAGATTGATAAGGAATCCCTGCGAAAGGTCTCGCAGGAATTGGCGACGGCGAATCTGCTGGCTCATAAGGATAAAGGGGTGAGAGCTTGGACGGCTTGCTGCATTGTTGATGTCTTGCGGCTTTGCGCGCCTGACGCGCCGTTTACGGGGAATCAGCTCAAGGTGAGTTTGAGTCGGGCTTTGCATTGGCATATTTGCCTTGCAGGGCTCTATGAAGATATCGTCTACTTGGATTGGGCTGATCTAACCATTGTGATCGATAGGACATTTTCACTTGCTTCGTGACCTCAATCATCCCCGCTCTTGGGGATCCATCCAATACCTATAATGCTCAACACATCTACGTTCTCAACTCCCTGGCGGAAGTGAAGAGTATCGTGCTCATGACCGATCTGGATCAGCCGGACTCATTGATTATTCCGCTCTTCACCACGTGTTTCGACATCGTCTCCGGTTCCTCCAAGGCCTCAACGGGGGAGGAAATCGCCAAGAACGTGGAGTTCGACATGACCCGCCTCTTGGTGACTGTGATCGACGAGTCGCCAGTCCTGGCGCCGGACGTGGTAGATGTCATCGTCGCGCAATTTCTGCGCGTTGACCCCCGCGTGCTAGAACCCCTGAACAAAAGAACAAAGAAGGCAGATACGCCTGTGGACGCAAAACAGGGCACACTCCTGCTCAAGGACTACCCACCAGCATATAACATGGCCAAGGCCATATGTCAAGCGTGTCCAGAGAGGATGACGAGTCATATTAGTCAATACTTTAACAATGTAATCATTGACGCTTCGGGCTCTGGGGGTACAAACGGGTCCTCGAAACATCATCGCAAGCCGAACCTTGACGATTCCGATGAGGAGGGTGAGGATGTCAAGGAGTTGAGTAAAGCACACCGTCTTATCCGGGAGCTGTGGAGGGCCTGTCCCGATGTGCTGCAGAACGTGGTTCCCCAACTGGAGGCCGAACTGTCCGCTGAATCGGTATCATTACGTCTGTTGGCTACACAGACGATAGGTGATCTCACTGCTGGTATTGGAGTTGCCGGTCCACCTCCACCTCCGCCAATGGATCCTGCAGGTTACCCACCGGTAACCTTAGCAGAGTATGCGCAGATGATCCCTCAGCCCAACGTGCTTGTCAAGCCTCTGTCCCCGAAACCATTCTCGCAGGCACACAGCTCCACATATGAAAGCTTTCTCAGCCGGCGCTTTGACAAATCGGCTTCCGTTAGAGCTGCCTGGGTCACTGTCATAGGCCGCATTCTACTGACATCTGCAGGTGGCTCCGGTCTCAGTGAGAGCGAGCAGCAGACTCTCATCGAGTATCTGTCATCAATGCTTCGGGACGCAGATGAGAAAGTCAGGCTGGCGGCAGTTGATGCGGTCGGAATGTTCGGTCTATCAGATGTTGTGAACAAACTCGGATTGGGTGGCGGCTTCTCGACCCCAGATTCGCTGCTTGGCGTCCTTGCAGAGCGAGTCAAAGATCGGAAGTCTCAGGTACGAGAGCATGCGACGAAGACGCTGGCGCGAATCTGGGCCGTTGCAGCGGGCGACATAGAGGAAGGGAACGAACAGGTGGTCTCTCTACTCAAGGACGGGCCGTCAAAGATCTTCGATGCTTACTATACCAATGACCCGGAGATTCATATCTTAATTGACCGTGTGCTCTTCGAGATTCTTCTTCCCCTCAATTATCCTCCGATCAAGCCCAAACTATCACGGACCGGTTCCAGTCAATCTCAGAAACAGAAAGAATCACAAAGCAGTGAGGCCGATAGCGAGGCCGATATCGACAAGATACGTGTTCGCCGCATTCTCACTCTTCTCGCAGGACTTGATGACAAGGCCAAAAAGGTCTTCAACGCGATGCAGGGTCGGCAAACCTCTGTCAGAAACTTTGTGGACTTCTACCTAAAGGCGTGCGAGGAGTACAACGGAGGAGTAGTGGAGAAGGATGAGGATCAAACCAAGACTAAATTGTCTCGAGTTATCGATTCGCTCTCCAAAACCTTCCCAGACTCGTCGCGAGCATCTGCGGATCTGTGGAAGTTTGCCAAGGTGCACGACCGTCGTAACTACCAACTTATTCGCTTCGCTATGAATGTTGCCAGTGATTATCGCACTGTCGTCAAGGCCATCAGAGAGCTGGCGAGACGCATCCAAAATGCAAACAATTCGTCACTGCTCGAGACAATCACTCCATTGCTGTATCGCAGCAGCTCTCTGATCTTTAACAGAAGTCATACGCCGGCGATTATGGAACTTTCTCGGACAGACGAGCATGGTCTCGCCCACCCGGCGCATGAGATTCTACGGGAGATTTCGTCCAAGAACCCAGAAGTGTTGGAAGCTCAGGTCCAAGAAATGTGCAAAGACCTCGAGTCACAAGCTCCAAAGGCCACAACTACCACTGCCGGCGGCACCGAAGAGATTCTCAAGGCCTGCTCCGGGTTCGCACGAAAACTTCCCGATAAACTCCCCAAGGATCGCAAATTCCTACAGGCTCTTAGAAGTTATGCGCTTCATAGCCCATCCCCTCGGGCCGCCAAACATGCCGTCTCGATCCTCATGGCAGTCGCTGACAAAAAAGAAATGTACGCGAAGGATTTGGTCCAAGCATGTGTTTCGAAGTGGAAATACGGATCCGATCGTTTCCTGACTAAACTGGCAACGTTGTCTCAGCTGAATCTCTTGGCTCCGTCGGAAGCGGATGAAGAAAGTGACGCCATCATCTCGATCGCTGTCAACCAGATTCTTTTAACAAATCGTTCCCCTCAGCCAGATGCCGGGTACTCCTGGTCAGATACTGTGGACGATGAAACGACTGCTAAGGAGTGGGCTCTCAAAATCATTGTCAATCGGCTTCGGGCCAAGAAAGGTTCGGACGGCGACGACGATTTCCGTGCCCACGCCGTGCCTGTATTCGAGACATTGAACAAGCTCGTGGCGAACGAGGGCGAGTTGTCAAAGAAGAAGGACACACCAGCAACACAGAAATCGCGCCTTCGACTCCTGGCCGCCAAGTCTCTTGTCAAACTGTGCGCATCAATCGGTCTATGCGACCAACTGCTTACACCGCTGGACTTCAATTCGATCGCCCTAGTGGCTCAAGATCCCATCGTAGCCGTGAGAAGCGGCTTCATTGCCCAGCTCAAGAAGAGACTTGTGCAAAGGTCACATCTGAGCTACCGCTGGTACATTATTCCCTGCCTCCTTGCATTTGAGCCAAATGCCAGCTTGAAGGACAGTACCCTTACCTGGCTACGGTCTCGTGCAACGTTCTTCTCACAGCAGGTTCAGAGCAGCGGCCAGAAGGAGACAGTTATGGAGTCAATCTTTTCTCGTCTTCTCTCTCTCCTCGCATATCACCCCGATTACCCGTCTGCCGATCTGGATGAAGCGACACAGGTTCGCGACCTGACTGATTTTGCACTCTATATCCTCTTCTATCTCACGGCCGTTGCGAATGAGCACAACTTGTCGTTGATATTCCATATCGCGCAGCGGGTGAAGCAAACGCGGGATGGCATAACCAAATCAGACGAAATCAGCACCCGTCTCCACACGCTTTCGGACTTGGCACAAGCAACGATCCGTCGCTTTGCGGACATCTACTCCCAGCAGCGCAGATTCGGCGGGGGTGCTGGCGCTGCTAGCATTCTCCAGACCTACCCTGGCAAAGTCGGAGTGCCGAGCTCGATCTTCGCTCGGATGAATAGCCATGAAGAAGCCCAGGAGGTTGCTGAAAAGAACTTCCTCCCTGAAGATGCCGAAGACCTTCTCGATCGTCTTGTCCGGTCTGTCATGAAAGCAAAGAGCGGATCGTCCAGTACCGCGCAAGTCAAGAAGAGAAAACCCGAGGCGGTCGATACGAATGGTAACAGTGGCTCTGCCAAGAAAGCAAGAAAGGAGAAAGAGAAGACATCAAAACCCCGCAGATCTTCTGCTGGTACGACCTCGAAAACACCCAAGAAGAAGAAGAAGGGTGAGGACGGCTGGTCCTCTGATGAAGGGGATGTCCCTGCAGGTGTGACATCTGCTCGGAGACGCAGCAGCCGCGGAACAGCGAAGAGGGTCAGTTATGCGGACAAAGACAGTGACGAGGATGACATGGAAGTGGAATGGCAACAGGAGAACGAGGAGCAAGAGGATAACGAAGATGAGGCAGAAAGTGAGAATGACAGCGACGCCGCCGAAGAAAAAGTCGACGATGAATCAGACAACGGAGAGCAGTTGAGCGAACCGGAAGAAGTAGAGGATCCAGAGGAACCCTCAGAAACGGCCGTCGCAAAGACAGAAAAAGAAAAGCCCGAAGCGAAGAACGAACGCAGTGATAAAACAGCTACATTGCCCACGAGAAGGTCCTCTCGAAGGGGCTGAAAATTGTTCGACATTCAACGTGTGAGTAGAAATATCCGAGTGAGTGGATTCGATATCCCTTCTTCGCGTCGAGATGTATATGACTTCCGTGATTTGCAAGCTGCTCTTTTTTATCTTATCGTTCCTTGATGGAACCTTGTGGCCAATGTGTACTTGATGCCTGACTGAGAATGAGCCGTCTTATTACCTTTCCTTGTTACATTTCCTTTCACACTGGAGTTGCATCGAAATGTATACCCATTTTCATTGCCAATTTATCTATCTGCCTTTTATCTGGTGCAGTTGCTGCCATATCAATGTGATGTTTGAGGCGCAATATAAATGTGATTATTTCTTCAACGCCGTTCTTATAGGACATCCAGTACCTTATAATCTGGTCGTAGATACTCAAGTCAATTACACCCAACACAGCCCTCCATTGTATTTGTACACATTAACTGTCATCAGCAGAACGAGCAATTCAAAAAGAAGACTGACTGGGTGAGCAAAAAACATACAACAGCCGGGATTCGCTGGTGGTCACCCACCCAACTACTAACTGGCCAGCATGTGGCTTTAATATGGTTAAAAGGTCCATGGGTGCTGCTATTACATGACACTACTTCTAGTTACGCGACCCTAGGTGAGTCTAGCTGCCTAGGTGAGTACGGAATAGATGGGGTGATATTAATACTGGCGAGAGTATGATGCAGCTAGATGAGGTTAATGATAAGTACTTAGACTGTCAAGCCATGTGTTAAATTACAAAGGTCCTTCTAAAGCTTAACGCTAAGATAAAATCAATGACTACCCTTCGGCTTCTGCTAGGACCTAATGTTAATGAGTTACTCCAGGTTCAGGTGCTCCCTACCCTGCAGCTTCTAGCATACTAATAATACCCGCAGGATCCATTCCTTCATAGAGGCGTGGAAACATGTTCTCTGCAACCTTTTGCAATCCTTCTGAGGCTCCTACATTCGACTGCCTAAAGATTCAAGGATAGATATACTAATGCAGTGGTTGTTCGAACTTAGTGCATGTTCCATATGTCTTTGAATTAATGCTGCGGTTGCGTATTCTTTACACTATGTTTGCTGCCATCTTTCTAAGAATGCTTCTCTTTGTGTGGGGAGCCATGCACTAATCGAGTCTGTGCATCCATGGTGGTCCCAGTAAGGCTGGATTTGACTGGTCTTGGAGCTGGCAGGGTGGGAAAAGCTGACTTGGACGGTCATTCTTCCTGACCATGTATTGCCGACTATTGTTGATCTAGACGATGGTTAAGTATTCATGCTGCAGCTTTGTCTGAAAATGTTGATATTTGACACTAGGCATGCGGCGTAGTACATTGAGAACAGTGCCCATTGCGTGAATGGTGGTTGCTCTGTGGAGGAGACCTAACATTAACTCATGTCATCCATTGGCACGATTAAGCTACACTCACGTCAAGTTAGGAGACTGCTAGATCCTTTGAGCGCATGAACAAACTATCTACCTGAGCTATAATAAGTGCTACAGTATGAACTGTCAGAGTAAAATTCAAGGCTGCCTTTCTGTTTCTGCGGGGCTGGTACGGCAATAGCAAAGTGTATCTGTTTCAAATTCTAAAAGGCAATAGTATCAGCTTAATACGCATTATCGTGATGTTATGGGCAAAAGAATATGTGGCTTCGATGAGATAAACAGACGCCTGACATTCTTTATGTTCCGTACTTATATGACCTAGAAAAATGTGAGTCTGGCTGACAGGCATGTTGATTGCAAGCGGCATTGGCACGCTAACCTTATTTTGACTTCTCCCTTCAGAACGCGCATTGCTAACTCCCTTTCTCTAAATAGGAGGTGCATGAAAATTTTGAACTTGAAGCCAATGGATCATCACATAACAGCCAGAATACAGGAGGGAGTATGGTGTGCAAAGGCTGAAACCGCCATATCCCTAGCAGCTTGGTTATGAATAGTGTGTTTGTCCTACTCTCCACAGTTAGATATCCATATCGCCTCGGTCCTTGTTGACAAGGACTAATCATGATAGTCAAACCCGAGGGATGCACGGTTCTATAGCAGGGACGTGCAGCTATGTATAGTAATCTTATTCCAGGATTGAAGGAAAGGTTATAATAGTCCTGGCGCGCAGAGGAGGGAAACCAGGACATGGGGGGCTGTTCTGGTTGATATGCCCGGATGCGATGGTTGCTGAGGGCCCATTGCTTCAGGTCGCTAGCGGAAATGTCTTAAACATTCTCAGCTACGCGTGGCCTCAACGGTCTGGCAGACATGGACCGCTAACATTCATCTGCTAATCTCCCTGACATCTATCCTTGCCGGTCTGCCTGGAATGAGGCCTAAGAATTAAACTTTTACCATGGTATCCAGGGGCAGGCATATATTCCTGCTCTATTAAGTTTAAAAATTTCAATCAGGAAGCTTCGATTAATGTATGACACTATTATTGCTGCATTTACCTTGCTCCACCCATGTCAGGATTTACATTTCCGGGAGGGTTTCGGCCGGCCTTAGCGAGGATTGCGTTCCATCAGCCAAAGACTTTTGATATGCTACTACTTAAATAACAAAACAGTTTCCCTTCATCGATGGCTAGTTCAACTTGTCCTTCCTTCCGTTCGTTGTATGGTGCGCGAATTGATCCATTGATGCCTTCATGAAAAGGCATGCTGAAAATGGGATTCGATGACTATGATGTTGACGAAGAACCGTCTCAGAATGTCGACTATCTCTCTAATGAATGGAAGTTTGAAGACATCTGGGAGACCCGACGGTTTGTCCGCAGACAGGAAAGAGACTCTAGGAGAAGAACGAGACTTGAGAACGCGTTGTGGAGGTCGTGGGCGAAATTAAATCATCAGTTAAGTACTATTTCGGCTACATCGTTGAACTGGTAAGTGGTGCTTTTTCCCACTTATTTCGGAAACAAACATATAGCTATTCAGACATCTCACAGCTGCTAGGGAGAAAGATAGTGATGTTACTTGGCTTTACGGCCCATGGAAGAGCCAGATCAGATCTCCAAACTTTTCTCCTCGCAACTACAGAAGCAACCTCTGGCCAGTGCCGCCCGCATCAGCTTTCAAGACCAGGATATCCAACAAGTTGTCTTCACATCCTTTGTATTCTTCTATGCGGCCACGCCGGCGTCAACAATATGCGGAAACATATACGGCGAAGGCTTGCCGACAACTTGCAACGGAGTATCGCGCTGTATGTGCCTTTCCTTGGGCAGTCAAGGCAAAGGCAGCCTTACAATACATGATCAATCTTTCCCAAAAAATGGACAATACTTCTTTCTCGTCTAGAAATCGCCAAAATCGAGTTCGTTTCAACGAGGAAGTCCAGCAGTGCGTTGTTAAAGAGACGAGCCTGGCAACAGAACCATGCTCTGCCACAGACATAGACAGAATATGGGTAGACAGGACACCGCCCATCGTGGAACAATTCCCTTCCACGACCTGTGCTACAGCAAAAGTGCTTGTTTTTAACAAGTCAATCGCGCCTTTGCCGCCAACTACGCTCAATTCAAGTGGGGAGATTGCTAAGATAACTTGGAGTGGAGCAACAGAATACCTAGCAGAGCTATAACAAATGCTCTGGTCAAATTGTCATATAGTATAGTCAAAGGTCGCCCTTCTGTTTCTGCAGGGCTTGCAAGGCAATAGCAAACGATCAACGAAATTCCGAAGGGCAATAGTATGAGCTGTATGCACTGAGTGATGTTGCGGGTGGATGGATATGCGGCTGCGGCGGCATAAACAGAAGCCTGACATTCTTTTATTCCGTGCTTATGTTACGTAGAAAATGTCAGTCAGGCTGACAGGCTTGTCAATTGCGGCATGCCAGATTTCGTTTGAGTTATCCCTTTTAGAATGCACATGCATACCTGGATTCCCTTCCTCCAAGAGGCGTTGCATCGCGATGGCGAAGCAGAAGGGATGAGACCGCCGTATCCCTAGTAGCTCGGTTATAAATAGTGTCTTTCCCTACTTTCCACTGTTAAATGGAATGAATTTGTCACCCAAAATAAGGAGGCTTTTCCCAAAATTCTGCTAGCAAGGACTTGTTGCATCATGACCTTGACGCAAGCAAAATCACTGGCCCTTCGTTTGGGCTCAGGACTCGCCCAATCTAGAGGTTTAGCGGTCCGAATTTTTACCCAGTGCCTGTTATACTCCGTTGCGCGGCTCATCTGCATCATCCAGGAAGGGTGTGCAACCATGAGTGCATTTCTGTTGTCCTTCATTATATGTCAGCTCATTATAATCTGTATACTTCTTCCTATCCACATTCTACAAGTATCGTCCCGTCTCCTTCCCACCTTACTCAGGAATATGCGGTATCTGCTTTCATCTTGGCGGAAACTCATTCAGGAGGCAGAAGCCCATAGGAGGCAAGGCGCGATGCAGGCACAGCTTCAACTAGAAGGGAAGTATACATTCCGCGACGATGACATAATTAGGGTCGACCGGTCTGAGCAGTGGATGAAAGATATTCCATGGCATGACCATATTGAGGAATTCGTTGTTTGTCAAGCTAGAGTGCGATACATCCATTTGAGGCCCGCGGCCGTCAATGGTGGCAGCAGTGCAGGTCCACCGAAGAGGCCCATCGTATTCCTCCATGGAAGTCAAAGCTGGAGCTATATGTGGAGAAAGGTGTGCCCCATCGTCTGTCCCATTTGTCTCCAGATCCCAGACGAACAGCGGTGACATAACAACCAAATGTTATTCTTCTGGAGTGCTAATTCTTTCCTTATTTACAATAGGTTATGTCCAAACTTAACGAAGAGGGCCATGAGCTTTTTGCTCTAGATTGGCTCGGCCATGGACGAAGTGACAAACCTATGCGCCCAGAATCGATCACATTGGAGCTGCACATGCAGACATTGATGGCCTTCATCAACCACGTACAACTTCGCGATATCATCCTGGTAGCACACGGTTGGGGTGGGTGAGTGCTACTTTTATTTCTTGCCTTGCCCTACAGCAATTTTTTGATAACAACATCTCAGATACGTTGCTATTTGCACCATGCCTCATCTTTCATCGTCATCATGCAGTGGTCTTATTGTTATAAATCCATTCTTACGTCCTCGGCCTTGCGAACTGAGTGTAAAAAGTCGCCTCCTCTCCTGTGTCTCGTTTCTCTTGCCCTCGGTCTTAGATGGTTATGTCTCCGAGTCGACTATCATGCGGTTCATAACCCCTCACGCTGCAGAGACAGACGTTCAAGGATATGACGCGCCTTACAAGTCCCTGCCCACCAAAGCCGGTTCTAGTTTCCCCCGCCTTGGGCAACTGGCACTAGGAACACCCGATTTCGTTTTGAGACGTCTTCGCGAGACAACACCATGGAAAGTCTTTGAAGCTATTTCTGGTCCAAGTCGTTTCAGTGACCTAAACATGCTGGCATTACTATCGGAGAGGGATGAAAAGATGAGATGCTATTGGCAGATGAAACAATTAGGCGATAAAAATGTTGACAGTCTTCCGAAGACAATGGTTCTCTTCGGAGAGCGCGATCCGTTGCTGAACGATTACAAGGAAATTCTTTTGCGGGTTATTGGCAGGAATACCATGGCGGACTGGGCACCGAATGGCATCTGCCTCCAGAATGCAGGCCACTACCCTATGGAAGATAAGCCGGACGAGGTCGCAGGATTGATATCTCGGTTTGCTTGATCAATGAGCAGCACGGAGATTAAACATCTGCCGAGAAGAAATGGAACGAGCGATCTCAGGAGCCGCAATCTTATCGCGATGCGCAGTTTAGCAGTAGTTGAATCATTCAGACGGTGACGCTAGCAGCATTTGGTCTTAATGAATGAGTAGTCGTCCAGGCCCACCTCCGTGGCCGTAGTTCTCATACATCTGTGGGTGGTGACTTGTTTAGAGTGACCAGTAAGACTCATAACAGTGTTGATCTGGGCATCCAGCAGAATATAGTCCAGTCTCTGCAAGAGCCTACCTTCCAGGGAGAGAAAGCTAAGCTCCCGGGAGCGCTTCTTTTGCCCTTGGGAATACAAATATCGCGACGAGGAACTAGCAGAATAAAAACAGATTTGAGGCTTCACTGTTACCTGAAATCACGGAAAGTTTCCTGGCGGATTCACAGCGAATAAGCCCTAACCACTACATGGGCAAGCATAGGAGTCTGCTGAGCCATCACAAGCCGCACGGGGATGACTACTTCTGCCAGAATCCAGCGAGTCATGGACCGAGTCTTGCTAATATATGATGCAAGTGTGGAGTGCCTTGACGCTGCATTGGCATTTCCCAAGGGAGGTTATATCATATTACTCCTCTGCCTGCTTGACAACAGGCTGACTGATGGAACAAATGGGAGCATAAACTTCGGCGGCTTCGAAAGATGAGGACATATGGAGGAAACTATACAAGGCCCCTCTGATGTGTACCGTCCAGAGATTCGCTCTTTTTGCTAAATTTACATGTTATAACACGAAGCCGAACACATGGACGAATAAAGACTATTACACCCCCCTTTGAGGTTATGATACATGAACTGGATGTGGTACCTGAGATTAACGCCCTGTGCCACGGCCAAGCCCGAGGATAGACTAATGCAGATGACGGCCCTAGAATCAAGGCAGTTACCTTTTGTCGGGAACGAGTGGCTGTTGGCGCCAGTGAATCTGCCCAGGCCCACACGAAGATGCCGGATGTCAAATATCCAGGAGCAACCAGTGTCAAGCGGAACCTCAATAGGTCACACCGAGGTTGTAGATGGTGCAAATGGAATTGGCAGTGCTCAGTCCAAGCATCCACTGTATCAAACTATTTAACACATAAAGTAAATCATCACTATGGTAGAAAATTCCCAGCAGTGAAAAAGGAATCAATCACTGCATCCACGGAGTACACTGGATTGAACCATGGACCTTTCCATTACGAGCATACATAGATAGGTAGTTCTCTCGACAAGGAATAAATCAAGCTTCACATGGTTCAAGAAGCTCGTACTCAAAGTCTTATATGAGTCACAAGCCGGCTAGCGCTCATTCTAAGCCTTTCCTTTAGGCACAACTGTTATGATATGATCATGAGGCGTACCTTAATGTCATGGCTTGCCTAAAATAGTTAAAATCCGGCCCTCTGCAGCAAAGTGGGGAAATGCCACGGTCCACCCGAATGAGGATCGAGTCGAGTCCTTTGAAACGGCTTATCGGCAGATAGTATATACTACGGCAATGTAAGTTCCATCCTTGTGCACAACTATAAAAGATTATAGATTATTTCACTCAAACGTAACTGAGTGGTTCGGCGACTAGTATTCCCCCCTTTTAGGAAGTATGTTCCCGTCATCGGGGCGGTTCGAATTCCTCGATTTGAGTAAAGCCAGAGCTGCCAGACACGGGCTTGCGTAGCCTGACAATGATTGACTGACCTGGAGATGGAGAATTGCCATGCGTTTAGAATGAGTTACCCTGACAGATATCTATCTGCCTGACAGATGGGTTATAAATATGGCCGGTCATCTTTGGAGATACAATAGCCACATCGGATTCTTTTCTTTTATTCTTGCAAGAACATAGCACTTGAAACACCATGGGTTCTATGTCCGCGAACCAAGCATCGGGCTCTCCAGCCAAGTTCGACGCAGCTAAACACCTGGCCTATTCTCCCCCGCAAAAGATCCTCAAAATGGAGGACTTGGGCCATCAGCCCACAGCCCTCTCGGCAGTCGCATCCACAGAGCCATTCCCACTGCTTTCGTATGAAGCCGTCCTCGAGCACCGCCGCGAACTCTTTAGCCAAGAGGTTCTCGACAACTGCCTCCACCATACTCGCCCTGGCTCAGTCCAGCTCCGGGGGATGGCACCTCGCTATGCCTCCTTCATTCATCAATTCTGGCACTCGCCGGAAGTTCTGAAGATTATCAGTGACAATGCCGGTGTTGAGCTAATCCCGGCGATGGACTATGAGATCAGCCACACCAATGTCCAACTAGGTCCTGAGGGGCTGGCTGGGGTTCGGGCAACGTCCGTCCAGCCACCTGCTGCCACCAAGGAAGCAATTGATCGGTTCGAAAAGGAGAACCCCACGGCGCGGGCGGTGACTGATCAGTCCAAACCGATTATCGAGTGGCATAAGGATTCGCATCCTTTCGTGTGCGTCGTAATGCTCTCCGATGCCAGGTATATGGTTGGTGGCGAGACTGAGTTGCAGAAAGCGGATGGGACGACTGTGAAAGTGAAAGCCCCGCAGATGGTACGTTCCGCTGCCATATATATACATATGACCTGAAGAGCATACACTCACGAGGACAAGGGCTGCGCCGTCATCCTCCAAGGCCGCTACATAACCCACACGGCCGCACCGGCGGCCAACATGCCTGAACGTGTCACTATCGTAACTTCCTTCCGCCCCAGAAGTCCCCTTCTCCTAGACGAAACCACCAACGCGAATGTGAGGAATAAATCGCATCTGTCGGAGCTGTACTTTCAGTGGACGACGTACAGGCTTGAAGTCCTGGCGGAGCGTGCGCGTACCGCGGTCGAAGCGCTGAAGGAAAGGTATGAAGAAAATGTAAGGAAGACAGATCCAGAAGGCAAGAAGGGATTGTGCGGGGTGGAAACGGTGGACGTTAAGGAGGTGGAGAGGTGGGCAACGGAGCAGATAAAGTATCTGAGGGAGACTGTGTATGAGATGAGGCCTCTAGACAGTGATGGTCGTTAGGTAGGGAGTATGCGTTTATCCAAATAGAAACACGTCATTCTCATCCTCTGTTCCTTCTTCCTTCGAAGGGAAAGTCCATTACTTTCCAAAACCACCTGCGAGCGCTGAAAATGTCTCATCTTAAACCGCCTTTCCAGTGCTTGTAGACGATGTAGGATATATTCTCTTTCCACAACATGAGCTGTAGTCAGCTCTTTGGCATTGATACCGAGGGGCCAAAGGAGCGCGTTTTCGAATGCAGAGCCTTCGCGTAGGTTGCTGATGATGTGGACGGATCGACATGCAAGAATGGCGGCGTTTGACCTTTCGTTTCTTGTCCGCCTTCGGGAGACTTGGATGCGATACACGCTCGCGGTGATGCGGTAGAGTCTGGATACGTCTCTTTTCTCTTCACTCTCCATGGGTTCTTGTCCTTGTGCAAATTCCGTCATGTGTTGGATAACGTTAAACGGTCTCGGATCTTGTCTCTGGAGTGCCAACGAGAAGCTCGGAAGCCAATCAACCCTTCCATCCCAGGCCGCAATATCAGCGTCTGTAACCTCTTCACCGGCACTGATACGAGCGATGAGATGGGCATAGTAATAATGATTATCATGCCAGCTTTCTCCGGAAGGATGTTGCGTGACCCGAAGGTAATAAGCAGAAAGAGTTGATCTACCTCTCGATGTAGCCTGGACGAGGTCATTGTAGACAAATAGACTGTGTAAGAATTCGAATGCTTCATGATTCTGAAACGGTAGTCTGACTCCAGCTGGCCTCCAACATTTAGCCCCGAAGAGTCGCGCAGGAACGTCAAATGAGGCATCCAATTTGCCTTTCCCTCGCCCAAGAGCTTCTCGTACAGAAATAAGAGAACGCAACTCGCCAGAAGAAACAGGGAATCTTCTGTTTGGAGGATGGCTGGTCGAGTCAACAACTCCCGACACCTTCTCAGCGCACGATGTCTGAGCCTGAGGCTAATCTCTTCCATACCGAATTCGCGGTCGTTCCATATGCGAGCACCGCTGAGGGCGAGTAAAGAGTCTAGCACCGCCCTGTTCTGCATGGAGAGAGGTAAGAGAACGGAGAGGAAGGGATTGGAGGGGCCGGAGCAGGTTGGATAGGTGCGTGAGAAGCATTGGATGTAGTTGTCCGACAGTAAGACTTCACCAGGGTCAAACTGCCATATTCGGTTTGAAAGGGTAGTCGAACTGGGATCCTTCTCAAGTTGACACTGACACTTCTTCGGTCCCCTCCTCCTCATCCCTTCCCTCCTCGCATCATCCTCCCAAACGAGTCTCGTGCCAGTCTCACAGGAAAGTCCTAGCCGAACACAGTTATTGCAGGGGAAACTGGTGCTATCGCATTTCTTTTTCCTTGTTCTACAGGTCCAGCAACCGGATCTTGATCTTGATCTGTGTTGGTGGCGTTCTGGCAGAGGACTATTACCACTCATCGTTGGGTTGGTTGAGTGTGAACATTCTTCTCTGCTGGATATGAGAGGCTCAGGAGATAAAGTTTAGGCCACAGACAGACACCAGCTTTATAATACAGTGCTCAATTAACTTTTTACACATATTGAAGCCCCACCTCCGCTTGATAAGTTATGTCCTCCTATGGAGGATTAGTAGATAGTACCCAAGATGTAGATTATTTTCTACAGCAGAGAGTATTTTGGCATGATTCACAATCAGGGAACATTTTAAATCCAGTAGATCCAAGCGCAAAGAAGGCAAAAATACCTGCTAAGTGAATAATTGGTATTCTGCGGGAGGGTTTAAAGGACACAGTTATATAGAGTAGACCTTTCCCGATCCTATCCAAGTGACAGATAAAGTGGTCGGACCTACACACTACGCTTGCCGTTCGGCTCATAAGGCAGAATGACAGCCAACAAACCAGCTGCGCACAATAAGCCCCCACTGATCCACATAGGCATGCTCGACCTCAAGTTGACAAATGCTGAGATGATGATTAGATATTGAATAGTCTCTAGCTGCAAAGGACACTCACTAGCAATGATGGGGACCATGGTGTTGCAGATGCGACAGAATGTGCTTGCGAGACCGACGCCAGTCCCTCTGTGGGGTGCAGGGAGAACCTCTGGAGTGTACGCGTATAGGACTCCGTACATCAAGCTAGAAGATTCACATTTTAGCAATGCCTTCGATTTTTGTAAGAGAATGGCTTACTTTTGAGTAAGGGAGATGCTGCATGCGAAGCCGAGATTGCTGTTCGGCGTGGTGGCTGTGGTATAACAGAACAGAAAAACGCCCGTCACGATTGTCGACAGAGCAAGGGTTCCTTTTCGCCCGATCCACCTCTGCTGCACGATCCAGCCGCCGAAGAGCGAACCAGGGATGCCACAGACGGAGGTGATCACGTAATGTGAGTAGGTTGTATTGAGCGAGTTATTCGTTCCTGCCTTGACGGTGGCGTGCGTTTCGAGGTAGATGGGCAGAAAGACGTTGAAGAGATTGTAGCTAATACCGATCATGCCCCAAATGAGGATGATGACTGTGGTCGAAAACGCCATCTTACGGTTTCCGAAAAGTCCTCGGAGATGGGTGCCCTTTAGTTCGTGCAGGTTATTTGCGATCATCTCCTTGGTGCTCGGCCGGGTAGATCCTAACCCAGGCGACTTTCCTTGCAGGTTGAGGCGCGCCCGAGTGGCGTCCTCAATGCGCTGCAACTTCTCGAGCGAGATGTCCGGAGCTGGTACGCCGTTGTACTTGGCGACGGCGAAGACGACGTCTAAAGCTTGTTGATCCTGCCCGTGCGCTAGGTAAAATTTTGGCGACTCGAACAGTTTGAAGACGAAAAGTCGGCAGACGGCCATGGCTATAGTGACCGCGCCCAGTCTGCCATCGGGTTAGTCTGCGTCATCAGGTGCAGGGCAAAGGGGCCGCACATAATGATGGAATAGCGCCAACCCATGTTCTCTGAGCGAGGACACTGTCCTGCCACGGTCGACGTTGGGCACGAGAAATTTACGATCAACGGCCACGCGATGAGCGACGCCAAAACCTGGCCAATGCACCACCTTTGACAGTTAGTGAGAATCGCGAACCTGGCGAGAAAGGTGAACCCACCAGAAAGACATGACCGTGAGGAGCCATTGATGGGAAGACGGACAAAATTCAATAAAGATTGAGCCGTCGACCGGGACTAGACGTTCGGCGTCAGCTACTGGAGAGATTGGGTACTGGAACAGGGAGGCCTACGATTTCCACCAATGCCAATGCCAGCAAAAGCCAGGAGCGTATTGAGCCCTGCAAAGTTAGGAGCACCAGCCGATGCCGTGCCAAAGATGGAGGCAATGGCAAGCGTCACGTTGAACGCAAGTCTTCGACCGATCACGTCGGAGCTCACGCTCCACATAGAGGCACCTATGATCAGGCCTACCTGCTGGCCGATGCCGAGAAGGTTCGGATATTTTGGATTAAACTCCAAGGTGATTTCTGGGAGGATGATGGCAATGCACTGCTCCCACATCTGCAGAACATACGTCAGCACCACTCGACAGGTATACATATAGTTTCCTATGGAAATACTTGCATTGTCCGCCATCCATCCAAACCCAGTCAGGCAGAATAAAAGCCACTGGTAGCGCCCCATGCCGATGTCTTGCATGGCCTGATTCAGGCAATGGACCTTTGCTCGATAGATGGGATCCAGTCCATCGAGGTCCAGGTCTTCGAAATCGTTAGAGTGCTCTGGAGGGGCGACCTCTTCGCTGCTGCCCTCCTGCACTATCGGCGAGATGACATCCTTGTTAGTTGCGAACTCGGATGTCTTCTCGTTTGAAAGAGGAGAAAGATCACTTTTGTCTGCCATGGTGAAAGGAGCGTCACGAAACTGCAAGAAAAGCGTCTCCATTCCCCTGAATGGGGGCGAATGAGGCCTGCTTTATCTTTTTTTCCCCCCTCTGCACCTGAAGGCCATGGTGTTTAGGAGAAGTTTGGAAGCCATGCTAGAGTTACCAGGCGATTGTTCACTGCTAGATAGGAGGATCCCCGCACGCGATTTCCTGGTCCCTGCAGGCAACTCGCGGCCCCATAAATCCTAAGATATCGTTATCTGCTTCTGGATCTTTTGGCCCAACATGGTCAAATTCTGGCTTCGACGCGGGGGTACCCACTGTTGCGGCGGTCGCACTGTGGGTGCGGTTGAAAAGTGGAAGGTGGTGGTACGCTAGAGAATCTTTATCAGTCAAGCCTTGCCGAGTTTATTTCTTGTATCTCCTTAACGTGGTGGTCGTCAACTCGTCACGGTATCCCCCTGAACTTTAACTCGTCTAATTAGCCCTTCTTTCAGACCCACTAAAGATAGGGTAGTGATACAGCGACACCAAGGCCGGTTTTTGCCCCAAACAGGAAATAGTCTCGAACTTAAAACACCAAACCTTCGGGCTTCCTCGTGCGCCCCAGGAGCCAGAAATTGCCTATCTTTGGCAAAATGTTGGCGATAATAGAATCTGCTGAACGACAGCGCAGTGTGTTGGTCTTGTCATCTCCTCAATCCAATATCGCAGTTCGAGCTCCATTTTAGCCCAAAAGAGGAATTGGAGATGCAGTCAAGGGTGGGGGTTCCCATGACCACGAAGACGACATCTTCAACTATTCGTCCGAAATACGCAGTTCGAGCTCAATTGTACTTTGGCGTGGCAGCTGAGGAGTTGAGATATTTTGGGACGCCAGGGTAGACTCTCGACATCTATAAAAGGACCGACATGTCGCTCAAGGAGACGTCCATGGCGTCCATCTCCGAAGCTCATCATCAGTCTCATCTTTAGCTCTCCTTGTCGATATGGCCACTGCCGAAGTTCAGATCCAGCCGAACCCGCCCCTACCTGAAGCGAATGGGCACGTCGTCCTCGACACCCCCAATGTCCGAGTCCGCGATCGGCCCAAGCCCACCTTCGACCCGGCTCGTCACCTCCGGTATGTCCCCCCTGCGAAGCGTCGCTCCTTCACCGAGCTGGGCCTCGACGCGAAAACCCCTCCGATAGACATGTGCATCACCGAGCCTTTCGAGCTCTTCACCGAGGAGGCTGTCCGGCTCTTCAGGCGCGAGATCTTCCAGCCAGAGGTCTTTGATAACTACATGCATTCCTGGGCGCGAGCCCCATGTGTCATCCGCGGGATTGCTCCGACCGTACGTTCCACTCCCCTTCTTCCCCTTCTTCCTTTTATGTGGAGAGGCTGAGAGGCTGTAGGTTAGCCAGTTTATCTACGATGCTTGGATGCACCCAGCTACGCTCGCGGCGGTTTCAGATGCCGCCGGCATAGACCTAGTACCAGTCATGGATTGGGAAATCGGCCACACGAACGTCCAGGTTGGGAGCAAGGGTCTCGCGGGCGTGCGAGAACTCGGCGAGATTCCAACACCCGCCCTGTCTGCCGAGGAGGTTGCCAGCATGCAGCAGGGGGAGCATGACAACCGGTTAGTCGACGACTGGCACGTCGACAGCTACCAATTCGTCTGTGTGGTGATGCTTTCCGACGCCAGCACGATGCTCGGAGGCGAGACTGCCATTGAGACGGGCAGCGGCGAGATCGTCAAGGTGAGGGCGGCGCAGATGGGCGGTGCCGTCGTTCTGCAGGGTGGATGCACCAAGCATGCGGCGTTTAGGACGATCGGCGCCGCCGAGCGAGTGACCATGGTCACCTCCTTTCGTCCGAAGAGCTTGAGCTTGAGGGACCACTCGACGCTGAGGAATATCACGAGTGCGACAAGCGACATGGCCGAAGTAAACTACCAGTTTGCCAGCTACCGGGTGAGACTCGTGAGGGATCGGGCGGAGGAGCTACTTCGTAAGTGGGCTGAGCGCAAGCGCAGTTTGCCAAAGGGTCAAGAAGTCATAGAGAGAGATGAGTTGAACGATTGGGTGGAGGAGCAGGTCGATCACCTCCGCACGACGGTCTACGAGATGTTTGACAGGGTCAAGGACACATGGTAGTATTATATATATCTAGTCGCTGGGCTATAGCCAGAATCTACCACTGTATTGTTCTATTTGAAGGGGCGTTCTCATCAATATAGATCTGAACCGTCGACCTCCGGTCTTCGACAGGATCATAGGTCATAATACAGACGTTCAGACCCTCCCCAGGTTTCCAGTAGATGTTATCTTCCCCAACCATCGTGTGAAGCGGGCGCCCAACGCAACCCATCAATTCTCGCTCGCATTTCCCCCACGCCTCAATAATCATGGCCCGCCGCCGGCCACACCACATGCCCTCGTACTTGACCTGTCGCACCCAGTCGCAGATCCACGCGCGCTCGGCATCCGCATGCAGGAACATGCTGACGATCGACAGCGGCAGTATCACACCCACGTCGCCGCGGAAGGACGCGGAATTGCGCTTCGAGGGCGATCCTAGGCTCGAGATGAGCGAGCAGACCTTTAGGGCCAGCCCGCGACAGAATGGGTAGGCAGGGTCATGTGGCATTGTGCAGTCGGGGTTGAGGACGTGTAGTGCGAAAAGTTTCATTGAGAGATAATGGATCAGGAGCGTGCTCTGGAGTGTGGTCTTCGGCGGTGACGACGCGTCGGCCGTGTCCATGTCTGACAATTGGAGGCCGAGAGGGAGATTGGAGTGCCAATTGTCGAGCTCACCTAAGATGGCCGCCATATGTGTGTGCACCGCAGAAGAGCCATGAAGCCAATCAGCGTACACCTCTGCAAACTGTGCCATGATGACATGGAGACGATGGAAGGCCAAGACTGCTGCGTCCTCGAGGTCGTCCTCTGCGTACGCTCCATCCGGAAACAGCATCAGCGCATATAACTGCCGGCTGAGAAGCGGAGGGTTCAGATTCCATATGGTATTGGGCACGTCGAGCCTGGCCAAGGCGCAGATCAGGCGTCGCCGGAAGCGAGACTGGGACACCTGGCCAGGCTCGAGAGTTCGTACCAGGTTGGCGATGGCGATGAGATGTATGTTCCACTTTTCCCAATCGCCAGCGAAGATCTATCGATTTCCGGTCAGAGGCGAGCCAGCAACCTCTTGGCATGGTTAACCCACCTCGAACCACGTAAGCAGGAATAACGTGGCAAAAACGGAGTCCAGTTGGCCTGGCCGTCTGTCTACCGCGTCCAAAGCGACTCTGAGATCACTCACAGCAACATCGTAGTGTTTAGCCGCGTCGTACGTAATCCGATGCTCGAGGTGTGTCCGATGCATCTGGGTGACCGCGAGAAGTGCATGGAGCAGATGGCGCTCCCTGCCATCTGAGATCAGCGGGGCGATGTCGTCGCGCCAGATATTATGTGACTCTGTGAGAGCGAGCTCATGTGAAAGCGACTCGACAAACTCCTTCAACACAACCAGATCCTCCCTGTCCAAGTCCAGGAATCCTAACAACTCCAGCGTGGTGCCATGCAGTGGACCTGTCGGCGGTGTGAGGCCATGTCCACGTTTCCGTTGCACGCTGGCCGTGTAGTTCCGGAAAGCCAGCCTTTGAGCACCATATCCTTCACACTCTTCACCATGCAGCGCGCATTTCTGACACACTGGCCGTGACTCGTCACACTATTCAGATGGTCAGCCAGAGGCTTTGTCAGTGACGGGCGCAATCGAGATCAGGACCCTACGATGGCGTTTCTTGCATGTCCAGCATCCAGGCCGGCTGCTGTTTGGCCTTCGAGGCATTTCAGGCCAGTCCAGTACCAGGTTTGTCTGTTACTTTGATGTTTTGCAATCACAATACGTCCTTATGGGTTATGAAACGTCCGGTGAGGCACTTGGGTTGTTTATTCTTTCCCTGACCTCGTCCAGATTACCGTTTTTCTCAGCGAATATTGACCCCTCCTGGCACTGGCACTGGGGGAACCCGCGATTATATGCAACATATTTAGCGTAGTCTTCAGTGAGATATAGTTTCGAGCGTATCCTATTTCGGTATACGAAAGCGAGCCCAGATGATGATAAGGTGCGGTTCGTAGCTGATAGTTTTGAGGGGGTGGCATGTGCTCCTCCAGGAACCTTGTGAAGCTTGATTCCTTATCAAGAGAGAAGTTATTCTGGATCATCTGGCTGCAAAAGAGGCAGATTCTCCTACTAATCCTTCGTTGTTATTGTCGCAAAATAAAATATTTACGTCCTATTGACTGCAGGAAAAGCAAGGACCAAACCACATGAATGAAAAATTAGTCTACCAAGAATGACTTGACAAAAAAGAATCAATCACTGCATCGACACGGGATTGAACCGTGGACCTTTCCATTACGAGTGGAACGCTCTACCACTGAGCTATAGATGCGAGGACGGAATTAAAGTTTTACTTTAGCCCTCATAGAGCGTGCCATCACTCCGGCTTGATCTGCTCATCATGTAGGGTAATTGTGAGGTAGCTGAGTGGCTCTAATATTTGAGCTTCTTCAGACCAGAAATCATCTTAGAACACACATGCGTTTAGATGCTTACATCCTCTTCTTAAATGTATATAGTTGAGATGTTAACTAGCCAGCCAACTAAAGTAGGTTATCATATATGATAGCATTCAAGAGCAATGAAATTACTAGACAAGTAGACTGTGAATGATTAAAATGAATAAGAGGTAGTTCTTACTTCTACATTCACTATAGCATTATATATCTTATTATTATATAGATTCTTATTCACAATGTATATCTGAGATAAGGTAGTTACTACCTATAGTGATTGTTCGGATAGCCTCATATAAGACATAGATGCGAAGTAGGCCATTCTATGAGTCATTAAAGAGCTCCCTCTTCCTCTTCTTCTTTTATTCTTCCCTTAATCTCTTCATTTTATTCATCATCACAATCACCATCATCATCATCATCATCACCCTATGGCTATACTGTATACCTTCGGTTTCTTAGCTTCTGCGGACATGCTCTGCATGAATAACTATGCCCTCAATCTATCCTAAGACAATAGATATGCTTGTGGAAGCAGTAACTTTAATGTCCATATGTGAGAACCCATGTCAACCAGACATGTGGATTCGACCGAGGGCAAGGAAGACCAGCTCTTGAGCAGGGCCGCCGGGACTCAAAAAAAGCCTAAAGAGGTATGACCATATGACTAGGTAATCCGAACCCTAACAAATCTCACGTCTCCCTTCGCATGAAAGACTCAACTAATTCCACTTATAGTATAGAGTCACACTGACAAGGCCATCTAGCTGTCCGTAAGAAGGCTATCTCTACATGGGTTCGAGATACAGAACGCCGCAAGAAAGACCTTCAACAACTCAATAAGGAAGTCATCTATGGCGCTGATATACGTTCTGATGCTATAGTTGTTCGTGAGACCTTTACAAGAACCAGTACTGAATGGAAGTCTTTCTCTATTCTATACGGCCTTACCCTAGATGATATGAATAATCTTGGTATATTGTCTATATATTCCCTCAATGCTCTTTTTCACTAATATATTCTAGATCAAGGAAAATGCCCTGAATCTCTGGCGGCCCTGAATCACCCAGCTTCTATCCTTCTTAATAAAGGTTGGGAAAAGCTACCTACTAAGAAAATGGAGAAGGAACGTGAGGATCTCGTTGCTTTGCTGCTAAAGGAGAAGTATGAAGAGGCTGAGGTGTTTAGCAGGACTTTGTGGGAATGAGTCGCCGTCTGTGGCCGAAGAGTACCTTAGTTCTAGTCTTACAGAAAAGGCTAGATATTGCTATGCTGCTGGAGGAGAGATATAAAAAGGCTGAGGAGATGAGCAGCACTTTGTGGGAATGAGTCGCCGTCTGTGGCCGAAGAGTACCTTAGTTCTAGTCTTGCCAAAAAGCTAGATATTGCTATCCAATTAATCACTTTCTAAGAAACGGCCATCTTATGATCACCTGTACTAGGTGTTCCTAGGAGTATATAGTATGGGCTCCTTTATCTTCGTGATGGCGACACTCGCTTTGTACTACTGACGTATATCCAAGCCTATAATCTATGCTGTTGCGGTGTTGGGTTACTGGATATAAGCAAGGAATAGGGGCTGTGGTACGCATGCTCGAGTCTCAGGATATCATGAAATCAGAATGCTAAGGATATGTAAAATTCGCCTTGGTCTCGGGATTTGTGGCACCCCAAAGACCAGCGCAACCAACGCAAAGAGACAGTCAACAATACACCAAGCATACCGGGTGTTAGATATAGACCATACAACCAAAGAGTATAGAGAATACCCTCTATCATTCGCTCATGTACATCAAACAATAAAGGTCCTGAAGACTCCAGAGGGAAGAACAAAGTGTACAGAAAATCACCACTCATCATGCACTCGTTATGAGGAGCCACCATTAGCAGCCGCCTTTGCGAGCCTCTCCTCTACGCGCTCCTTATGTTGTCGGTTCCTCAAATGTACCTCAAAGTTGTCCACCGTCATTCCCGGACCGGGAGTATACAACTTGCCGGGACAATCGTGACAGCGAATCCGAGGAAGATATTGATACTTTAGTCGGTGGCCTGGCTGGCTATTTGCGTTTGCGACTGGTAACATCGTCTCCGTATCAACTGCCGTGTAGCGCATCACACCTTCAAAGGAGTCATTTGGATGTGACCGATTCAAACGGGCAAGACCTGCCGATAGCCATGGTGGAGGAGGAGGCTGCAAAAGCAATGTCAGAAAAGCGATCAAACTGTAAAGCTGGACATCTGAAACAGAGCCAGAACAAGGGGAACAGGCAAAAGGGACCTACCCCGGGAACGCCTGGCTGAGGGGGATGTGTAGCATCAACAGCCCCAAGCTGTTGTACAGGCCGTTGAGGAAGATGGCCAGCACTATTCGGTACCTGAACTCCTGGTTTAGGCTGCGACGGCGGGGCCATGCTACTCGGCGTCGGTGTCCGTAATTGAGGTGTGCCGGTTTGAGATACTGGTTGAGTGGCTGGCGTAGAGGTAGAACCCGAAGGATTAGGTAATGATTGTGGCCTGTTCGCGAGGAACTGGCGAAATTTCTCTCGAGAGATCCGTAGTTTCACAATGAGCTTCTCTTGCTCCTCGATGCTCTCTTCCCGGTACTCTCGTCTTCTGGCGGAGACCCGAGACTCGTGGTGAGGTTCAGGGGTGGCAGAATGAGCCAGACTCGCCCGCAGAGCGGCGTGAGCTGCACTCGCGGCCCCTCTCATGCCTCTTGTGCGGGCTGTTCCTTGGGCCAGATGAGGACCGATAGCCGGAGAGCCCGTCATCGACGACTCGTCGCTGTCCGACTCATCAGACTCCTCACCGACGTCACGCTGGCCAGCTGCGGCGCGTCTGTGCCGACTGGATCCGGATCGTTTGAACACATTGCTCTCTTCAATTGACGCTGCGGTGTTGGGTATGACGGAGGACACAAGTATTGTACGAATTGTGCGCTGGCGATCTTTCAAATCTGGCAAGGCTGGACCACCGCGGCGGTTGACGGAACGTTTCTGTCGACGTTGGTCTCTGGATATTGACACCTCAGTGCGTTCGAGCTCCGCTTCATTCAGCTCGTACAGGTATGGTGTGAATTCCTTGGCAGCTTGGAAGGGCCGGAAAGAAGACGCTAATGGGGAGGGTAAGAATGCGGCCTTGAGGTCAGGATCGTCAATCGGACGTCCATCAAAAGGATGAGAGATGATGTAAAGCGATTTGGTAAACAGTTGCGACTGCTCACGTATCGAATGGGCGATTGCAGTCGTAAACTCGCCGGAGAGAGAGAGGTCATTGGTCATACGGGCAGCGAATTCCTCAGGGGAGTTGAAGGGATCATTGATGTCCCATTCAAACTGATCAATGAGGGTATGTTGTCCAATGGTAATGTTGAGCTTGATAAGAACGCGCATTTCATCGTTCTTGTAAGCGCTGTAGGGTAGATTAGGATCGAGCGCCTCCTCTTCCATATATATTTGGGGATAATAGTCCGCGAGTTGCTCTTGGATGCTCCGAGAGATCATCCGTACGAGAGGAGTGCATGTCTCGAGCGGAAGGCCCAGATCCTCCACCAACTTTTCGGCAAACAGATCGGGAGAAACGACTCGGTCGTGGAGGTTCCACGTAAAGGTATCTCGAATCTTGATCTTCTCCCAATCGATGTCTAAGCGAATAGGGACCAAATCCTCCACCTGCTCACTCTGTATTTTCATGTCTTTCCGCGCAACTCGTAATTCCCTGGTCTTTCTATTTCCCGGGCGCCGCCGATGCGAGGGATACAACAATTGCGGATGCTGATTGCGCAAATCAGTCCTGACATTCCCGAATCCCTCATACCCAACGCCGTATAGGGCGGCCGGATTCCCATGGGTATCGCGCCGTGAGGCCAGATAATAGTCTCGCTCCGCGCGCTTCTGTTGGAGCAACTCCTGACTGGGATTGTGCCATGCTGTCAATGCTGAATGGCGGAATTCTCGTTCGACGTACTGTTCGAGAAGTATTTTATCCGCCGGGGTTTCGCGTACGCGGACGGGTAGGCCTTCTATAGCAGATGAAGTGCGAATAACGGAACCGTCGCGAGATCGCTTTCTACTACTTGCTGAACCGTTGGCGTTGCTCGGCGACGCCTTGCCGTTCAAGGTGCTATGACTAGCTTCGGCTGAGGGTACAGAGACACCCGAAGCGGCAAGGACAGCTTTCGCATTCTGTTTCCCTTCGGCGATGGCATCCACTCCATTCGCTCCATGTTCTGTTGAAGAGCCGGTCGCAATGTTTCCTTCGGCCCCCGCGCTTGGGCCTGGCGCGCCCAGGTCATTCGGAATGCCATCAGCCTGGAAGTCGCCGAGAGATTGTTCAGGCTGCGAATGATCGGGGAGAGGCATGGCGAGAGATTTCGTCTAATAGTTGCAAAGCAGAAACACGGGTATCATTCGCAAGACAAGGTAACATTCCAATCAGATACTGAAAAGACGATGGTGGCACCCAAGACCAACGTAGCCTACAACAGCATCCTTAGATGGCACCTGCGATAGAAAAGGCGAGTCAATAAGGGCAATTCAGATCGGATACACGAACGTGAGGCTATTCAAGACGCGACGGTGCATTGAACGGAGACGCGATGCGCCCCATCGAACAGAAACAGCCACATGTCCCGAGAATAGCCAAGAATCGCGACAATCAGAACCGTCACCCACGTAATCAATGGGTGAAGCCTGTACGGGACGATAAAAAGTCGCGAAAGCGGAGGAGGGAAGCAAAGCGCGCAAATAATGGGGTGAGGGAAAAACATACCAAGGAACTCCAAAGGAGATAAATTAGAGGATTATCAAAACAAAAGTAAAATAACGACACGAAGCTACCACCGCAGACACTCCCGAAGAGGGTTCCAGGGCAGGCGATGGATGGGTCTGCGTGCCGGTTCTGGATCTTGCGCTTTGCCGCGTGAAAGTGAGAATAATCAGCGCTCGGAAGGAGGCGGCTAATCAGCTGATGGCGCACCGAGGAACGGGCAAGTATCGAAGAATTTCAGCACTCTGGTTTGCCTGTCCTGCTTACACTGACCCCAGAAACGTCGGTCGACCGATTTATCTCTCCTTGCGTGGGGTTCTTTCTTCTCGCCGGCCGGTTCTCTGAGTCCTCTGTTTCGCGCTATGACGGTGAAATAGGGGATGAAAAGAGGAGAAGAAGGACAAGAGGCGAGAGGGAAAAGGCCAGCAGAAAACTGGGCGGCGTTACAGGTTATCCGTTTCCGTCATGGAGTGCCAGAGGGTAGGGGGAGGACCTTCCGAGCACCAGCAAGCAGCAATGGTAGAGACCGCCCTATGCGAGAATCTTTCATACAACCTATTTGGGAACATCTTGAAGCCATCACGCATCTTTCTAGCCCTTTTCTCTTGGGATATCGCGAAGTTAGTTACAAATGTTACAGTATGGATCTTGAAAAGCTGCCTTACATACATGCCGTCATGTATGGTAATAATACTGGCCCACATACTAGGCTATTTCGGCAGTCATGTGATGTTACTATACCATTCAGGGTTAGCCGGGCTACGACTATCTTATGCCAGACATGATACGCTAAGGTAGTGTCTTTATGGCTATCTCATCGCAGCATCAATTCCCGTCCACCAAAGTTACTGTGAGGATCACGAGCGTCAATCCAGGACCCGAACACGATTTATCTGTCCATGGATGTCCATTCAGATCATGAGCATCACATGTTCTGGCTAAATAAACAAAAGCTTATGTCCCGGCATCAGCAAAGGTCAATCGCGGAAGGATATCAACATGGACATTGCCCAGTGCCTGCAGGCTTCATAATACTTCTCGGTGACTTCCAGTTCCAGCCCTTGAAGACCGCAAGGCAAGCGGATCCAGCTCAGTCGTACAAGGTGACGTCGGCAACAACCGCCCTGTGATCTGACAGATACACGCCAGAATCGAACCGGTTCGCTAGCACGGCGTATCCGTTGACCTTCCAGGTCCCAAGTCTGTTCTTCCCAGGTCCCACCAGGATATAATCAATGAGCGTGGGATCCTGCTCCTCGTACCCGAACCCTGTCCATGTATAATAATCCCCGTAGTGCTGACTAGGTTCCACAACCTTGGCCGTGTCGACCAAGGGAGATCCCGGTCCTGTCAAGACCTTATAGGCCTCCTGCGTCTCTTGACTGTTGAAATCACCTGCAAGAAAAACCCCTGCAATGCAGTCCCCAAATTCGCCGCTCCTGTACTCATAAATCTCCTGAAGAATGATTTTGGCAGCCTCCAACCGTGACCGAGATCCCTGGTCGTCTAAATGAGTATTCATCGCAAGGACGGTATGGCGAGTCATCGTGTGCGTGAAGACACCGATAGTCTGGTATGGCGTCAGCTTAATGAAGAGGGTTTCGTCACACGCGTAGTGTCTTACCAGAATCCGTATAGACGCCGCATCCCAGCCCTTGGATGGTTTGTTCGGCGTTTCCGACAACCAGACACTTTTCCAATGACGAAGCTGCCAGACAGACGGTTGATAGAAGATAGGCGAGTATTCTCCTGCTCTGTGACCGTCGTCTCTACCGACTCCGATGTATTCCCATTGTTGTGTCTCAGAGGCGGTTTTGGAAACAGTAGAAGAATGTTGGTTCAGTCCAGATAGAACATCGACCAGTTGATTATGGAGCACTTCTTGTAGGCAGATGAATGCATCCTGATTGCGGGTATTGAAGAGCAGTTCATTCAAGAGAGGCTGCCTGCGATCATCCCATGGCAGCTCGCCCTTGAATGGGGAATCCGTTGCATAGCGGATATTGTGTGTTAGTATGCGTAGTGGTAGTTCGGTAGTTGCCTTCATGATGAAGGCTCAAATTGAGGTTGATAGACTTGTGCGATTGCACCCTGATGATCCCTAGATGCAGTTAGATTCTGGGTTATCTGAAACTTGGATGAGGGGGGTTGGAGCTGATGAGGAGAGTCTTGCACAGGAGACTATGATTGGCCAAGGAAATGGCTTTTCTCCTCATTTGGATGTTGTGCCTCCGCGCACGGCATTGTTTGGCATTTAGACACTGATGAAGATGTCTTTCAAAACATGTGTTTACTATTGTCTTTTACGCGCTCGTCTTGACTTCAGCAGAGCTAATTAGTCCATCGAAAGCCTTGTGGATTACTCTGTCGGCAATAGTCAGCGTCCCAATCCCCTTTACGTAGTTCACTTTTGGCCATTTTACCCATAGACGCAGTATCTGCAGCATGAAATGGGGTTCTGTAGCTATGAGTACAGCTTTCCTCTTAACAAACACACGGATAGCTGGAGGTTGGATGGCAACTCTCCATGCTATTGTATGTTGGTGCTGACCCTAATGACCTATGACGTAGAGATATATATATCAGGAGGGCAGTCATGCTAGAGGATATTTTCGATAAGGAGCGGATCAATTGCCAGTTATTTGAAGATGAACTGACATCAAAAGCATGGTAATCTGACAGCAAGTATTATATCTCGTTCATGATAGCATTCATCAAGCCACCTACCTTAGCTGTCAGTCTAATGCTGGAATTGCAAGGACGTAAGCTCCTCAAGCTCTTGTCAGCTTCTTCGGGTGACAAAATAGTTTACAGTACTGTGCATACAAAATTACCCCGTTTTGACGACACTAAACCCAGATAGGCCAAATCTGCAGTGTCCACCGCCCACAAGCCCTACTTAACGACGTAACTAGCTAAAGGGAAAATCCAGGAAAAAGCCCCGCCAGCCCGTAATGATCGATGCGTAGTGCACACGACTCGATCGAAAGTTACCAGCTCAAAAGTGGCCCAATTCCTCTCCTCCTCCTCTTCCTACTATTCTCCTAGTGTACTGAGACGACTGTTTGAACGCATCAGTACGAGGACATACCATATAATTCACAATGGCTGAGAACCAGGCCCAGGCCCCAGAGGTTGGTAAGTGTTAAACCGCTGATATTTACCCCTCCTCTTGCGCCCATTTTGCAAAGCTCAGACAAGTGTGTGGGTTTACCGCCGACCTCATCGTCATGACGCAACGTGGATGGAGTCGAGTAGGTCAAACTAGCAGCTATATGGCTCTAGCAGTCGATAGCGACGACCATACCAGGTCCCTTGTGACCTACCGGATTTACCTGTATTTTTTTCATCCGCGATAGCTGACGATTGCGTTGCTTCTGGTCAATTGTAGATTACACCCTCAACAACCCCGACACATTGACCAAGTACAAGACTGCCGCGCAGATCTCCCACAAGGTTCTTGAGGCCGTTTCAGGTGCGTCTGACGAAGCTATCGTGTCACAAGATTGCTCGATGCCTAACACCGGTTTACAGCTTTGTGCTATGAGGGAAGCAAGATCGTTGAAATCTGCCAGAAGGGCGATGAGCTCCTCGAGGAAGAGCTCACCAAGGTGTACAAGGGCAAGAAGATCACCAAGGGTATGTCACTACCATGGTCGCCAAATATGTGTTGAGACTTGCGTACGATGTTGACATGATGTGCTTCATGGAAAAAGGTATCGGCCACCCGACAACTGTGTCCCCAAGCTCCTATGTGACGCCGTACACCCCCCTGGTGTCGGACGCTCAAGAGGCTGAGACTACCCTCAAGGCCGGCGAGATCGTCAAGATCCAACTCGGCGCTCAGATCGATGGATTTGGTACCATTGTTTGCGACATGGTCGTCGTCGCCGACAAGGAATCGCCCAAGGATGTTGTGACTGGTCGCGAGGCTGACCTCATCCACGCCACTCACTACGCAAACGAGCTTCTGCTGAGACTCATGGTGCCTCCAGGTCTTCTGGCTAGCGGTACCGAGGAGGAGAAGACGAAGGCCGCTGCCGAGAAAGCTCCTACTCAGAGCCAGATCTCCGCCCTCATCGAAAAGGTAGCCAAAGCTTACGACTGTAATGTGGTTGAGAACACCACCAGCTGGTTGTTTGAGCGCAACGAGATCGAGGGTGCCAAGAAGATCATCCTTTCCCCCGGCTCGGGCGTGAAAGGCGAGGGTGTCCCGGAGGTCGGGGAAGTCTGGGGTGTTGAAGTTGGCCTCTCCCTTGGCTCCGGAAAGGTCAAGACCCTGCCTCTCCGCGCTACGTTGCATCGCCGTACCACTACCACCTACATCCTTAAGAGACCCAGCTCCAGACAGACTCTGTCCGAGGTCGTCAAGAAGTTTGGCACATTCCCCTTCAGTTTGCGACAGCTGGAGGACGAGAAGTCCGCCAAGGTCGGTGTTGTGGAATGTGTCCGTGGCGGTGTCTTGAGACAGTACGAGCCCGCTGGTGATGCCGATAACGCTCCTGTTTCTCGTCTGTTGACGACTATTGGTATGTTGATAACTTGTTCAACGGAATATTGCCGCTTCGCTAACGAGGATCATAGCCATCACGAAGAACGGCATTACCAGGTTGGCCGCGCCCAACCCTCCTGACCTGTCTAAATTCCAGACGGACAAGAAGATCGAGGATGAGGAGATCCTGAAGATTTTGGAGCGTCCTTTGGCCAGAAACACTGGCAATAAGAACAAGAAGAAGAAGAAGCCGGCTCAGGACTCCAAGGACGAGGAGTAAACGAATCGATTAAGAGAGATTCGATTTCTTTTAAGTCCTAATCCCATCCTCTTACAACCAAAGTTCTCCCTTTCTACAGGCTTCAAAAGGGGGACTGCAGCAGGAGGCAGGAAGAATGCCTCGAAATGACAGTCGAGAAGGAGCCCGGGGGATGCACTGGCCAGTGGGGTGTTTTCGGGCCACTGGCCCGGCCGGATATGGATGCAGAGCAGCAATGTGAGATCAATGTTGCCCACCAGGCTCTTTACAATTTCTGCCCTGTAATCACTTCAAAATGAAAATGAAAAACAGTATATGAGCTGGATATATATCAAATCACGGAACTGTCATTGCACCTCATTCTCAGAAGTCGTTTGTCTCCCTGTACCCGGCGTATTCCGGTGATTCCGGCAAGACCTGCGACATGGCAGTTCCTGTCTCTCCTTGCAATCCTGCATATGGGATTTATCTTATGAGGTTATGGCTTTCGTAAAAGTGAGTATGTGCTCACTGATGGTGTGTAGTGAACCTTTGCCCTGGCTTTAACCATCTACAAGGTGATGAAGCCAATGGACTTTGGAATGGGCCACTTCAGAAGCTGAGCAATTTTCAGGCTTCTCATTTCAGACCACAGTACGTGAGCTCTAAAGGTATAGGTGAAAGAACAAACCAACACTACAGCCTCATGGTCTATACTGCTCCAGGGCGGCTGTTGCCACCTCTCCGCTGACAGTTGCCATCGTCCTCGTACCACTTCATCTCAGGGGAGACTGCTCTCCCTTCTTCACATTCTAAGAAGACGATCATTTAGTAGTGGCACTCAATGATATTGGTTCCTTGCAAGAAAAGTATCTACTACGCATTTTGTAGCCTCCAGAGCCAGGATGAAGGTGTTCAGATACTGTCTCCTCGCTGAGGCGAAATGTCCCAATGCAACTCAGATACAGTAATTGATTTCTGTACTTGAGCCAGGGATATCTCTCTAGTAGTTGGGTGAATGAATCGTTGCATAACCTGTGTCGAGCTCTTTGCTGCTGAGAGGGTGGTTGGCAGTGGGTGGGCCAGTGTCGTTGGATGGGCCGCTCTTCTCTCTCTTCAAATCCTTCCTCCATCTCCTTCCCATTCTCCTATCCCATAATCCATATTCCCCACGTAGCCCAAGAGAGACTATTCACATTGTCTCTACTGTGGCAAGGAGCTTGGGTATCAGGGTCCCTCTACTGTTTTCCTTGATTTGGCAGCGAGTGACGCCGGTTTCGCGCTTCTCCCCACCTCTCGCGGCCTTGACATTCACATTGACTGTCTCGAGATCGCTTTGGGCCTCTGCACTTTCTTCCCACAACCTCTCCTCCCACTTTTCTACTTCTATTCTCATCTTCTTGTTCTCTGTCTAAATTCCCTCCGGATTGTCTGACTGCTCGAAGATCGAATCTTTTCATCAACACCGTCGCTCGTTCGACATACGGATCGTACTATCTTTTATCATCCAACATCTTGTCTCGGCTACTTCAGCCAGCTGGAAGCATCGAAGGACTGACGAGCCCTGTCTCTGGACCTAATTGTCTGCACTGGGGAGTTTCCTCTTTTAACACATTTTTCAGGAACTTGCTGCTTCTAGCAGTGCTTTTCAATCATCTTTCCCTCTCCCTAAGTGAACAGTCATTCTCATTGATTTGCCTACGAAGCTCCGCTTCTTGACCGGTTATTGAACCTCACTGTCTGTCTATTGATTGACAAGTGCAGACCAAGCTTGTTTCCGTAAGTTTCCAAGAGTCTCATCAGTGGTTGCCACTCGCACATCCTCTGTGTTGCTCCTCTTCCCTCGCATCCTCTGTGTTGCTCCTCTTCCCTCACATCCTCTGTGCTGGTCCTCTTCCATCTCCCCTGCCAGCCAGTTGCATCTTTCAGCTATCACTGTAGAACTGTGATAAAACCCATCGTGTCCTCTGTGCTTGTGAAACGAGTAAGCAGCAAGCTCTCGTTGCGCCCAAAGGACGCACCCTTTTTGATACCTCTCGTCTTTTTCTTTCCATCATCAACCCAGAAAACTATTTGCCATCTCGTTCTTCTCACGTTGATGTGAGCCCTGGTAGCACCCAGAGACTGTCTATCTTGAAGCCTATCAAGAACGTCTTGTCCCTCTCCCCTGCCAGGCAGTTGCATGTTTCAGGCTATCACTGTAGCACTGTGGTAAAACCCATCGTGTTCTCTGTGCTTCTGAAACGAGAAAGCAGCAAGCTTTCGTTGCGCCCAAAGGACCCCCCTTTTCATATTTCATCACACACTCTTCTCCACTAGAAAGCATCTGGGACGCCCTGCTGACCAGAAAAAGGCATCTGCTTGACAGGCTCACACTGTCTTATTCACCGGATCAAGTGGCTCTAATATTGAGCTTCTTTAGATCAGAAACCATCTTAGATTCTACCTTGACATACTGCCTGGAGGTCTATTAGCACCCCTGGACAGGGATATCAGAGAAACGCGAGCATTATCAGGTAAGCACTTTCCCTGAGAATCAAGAAGCTGAGCTTTCATGATTTGAAACCTATTTGAGCAACTGAATCTACCGAATCTAACTCTGAAATCCTCAGGTTTTGGTGTGGCACATTTCGTGGTTGTAGCGGCGAACGCCCCTTAGGAGGTCTGATTGGGGAACTTTGGCCCTCGAAAACTCCCGTCGCTTTCAACTCCGCAATCTTTCCTTCCATCAACCCGCAGACAGCGCGCGGGCTGGCCACGATTCCAAACAGCAACGCTGGGCACGCTTGCTGTTTGTCTCGGGTCATAGTCGATCGGTAAGTTTGCATACATTATCCATTGATATGCGGTTCTTGTATGTTCTTGCGAGCTGACTTTTCGATTGTCAGGCGCCGCAGCTTTCAAGCCCTGCGGTACAATAATGCCTCCGAAACTCCGCTCAGCATCCCGTCCCCCGTCCAGCCATTCGCGCCAGTCCACTCCGCTAGATGCGCCTGTTCCTAATAAACGATCTTCATCATTTACTGAACCTGCAAGACCGGCAAAACGTCGACGCACGGGACGGAACGCTCGAGTCGCTACCGAGCCTCCTCAAGACAACCAGGCCAACAACGCGGAGGACATTTCGGAAAGTGCGGCGAACTCGGTCCCAAATATGAAATTCCCTGGAGGTCAACCGGGCTGGGTTGAACCTCCTTTGAGAAGCCCTGCCCCGAGTTACGCGGATACGCCATGGTCTGCAGTCTCGAACGCGGCGAATCCCATCCTGGCGACCATGCGTCCTCTCGGTTCTGTGCCAACCCCTGCGGACCTGCGCAAAGCAGGCCTGAAGCCCACGAAACCAGCTAAACCAATGACGGCTTTGGCTAAGGAACTCTTCGCGTTGCAAAATGACATGTCGCAGAACGAGGACCCTGTGTCGCAGAATGAAGAAACTCCAGCATCGCAGAACCCGCCAACACCAGCGTCGCAGAGCGAAACTCCCAAGGTGTCGCAGAGCGAAGTTCTCCAGTCGTCACAGAACGTAAATCTCCAGGCGTTGCCGAACGGAGGGATTGATGCGCAGACGCCGCAGGAATCCGCGACGCCGGCAGAGAAAACCCAGTCCGAGGATTCTAAACCCTGCTCCTACGAAGAAATTGACGCGTTGCTGTCACTTCCCGTCTCCGATTCGGTAAAATTGGATATAGAGCCGACCCGGAATGCCATAAAGGAGACATTGCGAATGGCCGCAGATACGAATAATAGCAAGGTCGTCAAAAGTCTGTTCAATCTTTGGACGAAGGCCACTCAGGATCCGATGGTCATGTCTGTGGTTCATGGAATGTGCAGGAAGGAAGTTGGAGACCGTAATGCGAGCGCCTTCCATGACCTGATCCGTGCTGCTTGGCGAGAGATTCGAAAGGAAGACGAAACGGATGTTTCCACTGCGGCTGCACCGGTTGACATGACTCGAACCAAATCCGACACCACTGCTACTTCGTTGTCGTCCGCCGTGTCGCCTGAAGCTCAAACATCTGCTCCGACTACAGTGCCAACTCCCGTCATTGCCGCGGCGGCTACAACTCGCTCGAAATTGCGTGCTAAAGGCAAGCAAGCGAAAGCCAATGCCACAAAAGCAGCCAATAATGATAAATCGAGACAGACTCGCCAGTCCGCTCTCCCGTCGAGTGATGCGCGCAAGCGGGTATTGGAAGACGACACGGAGTTCTCGGAAGAGGCCATCCGTGCCAAACGGCAGCGCCTGCAAAAGCCTCTCCCCGATATTGTTCCTGAAG
>JAABUG020089898.1:0-55739 GCA_011319215.2 Scortechinia acanthostroma
CTAAAGCTAGAAGGCTTAGTAATAGCTAGCCTTTAGTACTAATAACTAGGCTATCTTAACTATAATATAGTTATTAGGACCTTAGACCTAGTAAATAGTATCTATCTCTTAACCTAGTAATAAGCCTTATATAATACCTGTATAGAGTCTAAGATAGTTAAGGCCTATATTATTAGTAATATTATCTAGGTATTAGTGCTATTTAAATAGGTCTATACTAATATAGGTTTTATACTAACTAAAGGACTAAAGGGGGAAACCTACTTTTTTTTTATTATAAATAACTATACCTACTATATATAGGTAGTGTGCCTTAAATTAAAAGATAATATATTATAAATCTTTAAGACCTAGTATAAGCAGGTTATTATATAATATAATACTATTATTAAATAGATTTAGTATAATAATAGCAGAGAATATATTAATAAGGACTAGGATGCCTTTCTTATTAATCCTAGTATTATCTAGAAACTAATAGCCCCTTATAACCCTAAATAGGGTCAGTAAATAGTCTAATAGGGATCTCTAGAACTAGCTATAAGCTACCCTATAGGAAAGCAAACTACCTAAGACCCTATAGATTAAACTACTACTTAAGTAGTTTATCTCTAGAATTAGTTAGTATCTAAGACCCTGCTAAATAGTATCTGTCACACCCTGGGATCTGTCTCTGCTGTCCTCTGCTAGTCACTACTTTAGGAATGGGGTGATATAGTATCTAAACTATATCCTATACTTGCCTGAGGCCTGCTAACTAGGTAGCCTGATAATATACTAAATAGGTATATAGTTAATATATAATACTATAATCTAAATAGGATTAAAGGTAATCTAAGATAGTATAAGAATAATAATAGTAGAGATAGAGGCAAGGCCTATTAAGTATATATACTTAATAATAGAGAGTAGCTAATAAATTAGACTAGTAAACTTATACTTAAGTAAATAATTTATATTAAATATAAGGAACTAAACTAAGTACTAGATATAATAAGTATCCTTATATAGTTCCTTAATTATAACTTTCCTTATAACTTCTATAGCTACTCCTGAGGTAGATATAGAGTAGATTATAGAATAGCTCTACTACTTTATATAGTATATTATCTTCTAGGGATAGTAATTATATAATAGTATTATAGCTAAAATATATATCTATAGCACTAGTTGCTATTTTATATATAGAGTATTCCTTTTAGTGCTAAGGGTGCTGGACTGAGCAGTTCTATATAACCTATTTAGTCTAGCTTTTCTAAAATTAACTAGTAATTATTAATCCTTAAGTTTCTGCCTGTCACACCCACCTTACACTAATATAGCTATATTAGTATTATAATATTACCTCCCCCTCTTTTAGTATTTTGCCCTTAAAACTTTATTTATAAGGCTTATAGTCCCTAAGGTAAATAATCTTTCTTATTTTCTTACTTCCTACTTCTCTTTTCTAAATATATTAGTTTTCTAATTTTTATTGTCATGCCAGTTAATAATAAAACTTATAAAAGAAATTAGCTTATTTAATACTATATAATTTATCTTAATAGTTCTCCTATTAAATCCCCTTACACCCTCTATTCCTATTATAGTGTTATATATATTATAGATTTAAAAAGTTAAAATTATGCTAAATGTACCTGAAGTGGTAAAAAGTATAAAAAATAATTTTATAGTAAATATAAATAGAATTAGGTGTTAAATACTTAGAAAAAGATAAAAGAAGATATTTTAAAAGTAGAGTTAACACTGCTAGTATTAAATATAGAATAATCTAAACTTCTAGCCTGTTTAGCTGAGATTTCTTTAAAAATATTAAATTAATAGCTTGCATTCATCACTTGCGAAAATAGGATGAAATATTAAGGATAAAAAGTAGTTATATACTAGATTATAATACTTTAGTTATAGACTAGCTAGATAAAGAGAACCTATCTATTCCTAATAAAGATTTAGTTCTTACTACTATAGACAAAGGTCCCTCTCTAACTTAGATAATAGATAATCCTTCCTTCTAGTTAAACTTTGAGCTTCCTTCTAGTAATATTATTAGATAAGTTAGTAGCAGCCTATTAGATTCTTAATAGGTTCCTATATATTTTCTAAGGTATTATAGTCTTTCTACTTTATAAGGTAGTATAGTTTTCTGCTAATTTATTTATAACTTAGGATCTCCTTAACTTTATACTCTTATTCTATATTATTATTAATTTCTATATTTTTAGTGATTTTTATATTTTTTAGTACTGGTTCTAATAGTAAGATATAAAAAACTAGATAAATTTTTAATATACTTTTTAGTAGTTATAGTTTATAGTTAACTAGCCCTTTCTTTTCTTTAATAATAAAGGGTCTAATTTTTTTAATAGTCTAATTTCTAACTTAGTTATTTTATTTTAATATTTTAGTAGAGTAGGTAGACTTTCTCTCTTTTTTTTTTAGATCTAGAGCACTCCTGTGCTTCTTATTATAGTAAAGTACTATTTTAAGATTTATAAATTTAATATCTCTTAAAAGTTAAGTCCTTAGATAATTAATAGTATCTACTAAATCTGCAGCTTTGTCTACTATAGATACTTTATTCTATAACTTATTAATTAAAGTAGGGTTATATCTATAGTCAGTAAAAAAAGATATCTCCTCTATTATTAAATAGATAATATTATTATATATAAATTATACTATTAGTAAGTAGACTATCTAATTATCTTACTAGTAATTTATATAGTGTCATAAATATTACTTAATAGTCTGGTTTATTCATTCTATTTATCTATTAGCCTAAGGGTGATATATGGTTATAAGTCTTTATTTAATTCCTATTAAATCTATTAATAATTACCAAAACTTTAATGTAAATAGCTTATCCCTGTCTAATATAATGTATTATAGCATGCTATAATTAATAATTATATTTCCTATAAATAGTTATACTAGCTAGGTTACTATTATATTTATTATAGTTAGAATTAGATATATAAACTTTATAAGTCTATTAATAATTATTATTAGATAATTATATTCCTTTAACTTTAGTAGTAGCCTGATAAAATTAATAATAATCTATTCCTATAATCTATTTAGTGTTTCTAGTGACTGTATTTTTCTATATAGCTAGTACCTAGCTAGCTTATCTCTAATATAAGTCTTATATTAGTAGATATAACCTTATACTTTCTATTATATATTTAGAAAGTAGTAGTTTCTTAAAATAGTTTCTACCATCTTTTTAGTTCCTATATAACTATATATTAGATTATTATAATGTCTAGTAATAACCTTATTTCTTATATACTTAGGTATATAGATGAGTCCTTATAAATATATTAGACCTTTTTATTAGTAGTTATATACTTATTATCTACTAAGTTCTTAAGTATTTCTTAAATAATTTTATCCTTCTTTATTACTTTAATAATTTTCTAAATAAGTAGGTCCTCTTACAGCTTAATAGTTACTATAAGTATATAGTAATTATATATTAATAACCTATCTTTCTATTATTTTAAAATTATTAGTTTAACTATTTTTCCTTAAAGCTTATAATCTAGTTATTAACTAAGTATATTAACTTATCTATTTTCTATTTCTTTATAATAGATAATTTTAAAATTAAATTATAAGAGTATTTTAGCCTATCTAGCCTATCTCCTTATTAGTTCTTTTATTATAGTAAAGAATATAAGGTTTTTATAATTAGTTTTTATAATAACAGTGTGTTTTACTCCTTCTAGATAGACTCTCTAGACTTTAAATACTACTACTATAGCTAGCAGTTCTTTATTATAGATATTATAGTTAAGTTCTGTTTAAATTAGCTTTCTTAAGTAGAATATAACTAGTTATAGTTTTCTATTATCTCCTAGTTATATCATTCTCATTCTAATTATATAGTTAGATGTATTAGTTTTAATAATTATTTCCTTATCAGAATTATATTATATAAGGATTAGTATATTAGTAATTTATCTTTTAGCTTTATTAAAGACTTTTTTATAATTCCTTACACTATTTAAATCCCTTTTCTTTTTTAAGTAATATAAAAAGTAGTGTTATTACTTTTATATATCCTTTAATAAATTATTAGTAATAGTTAATTAGTCTAAGGAATTATCACACTTCCTTAATACTTTTAAATTAAGGCTAATTAATAATTACCTTTATCTTATTTTAGTCTATATGAATCCCCTCTATAGATATCTAATGCCCTAAGAATTTAGTCTCTTAGATATAAAATTTATATTTCTTTAGCTTTAGTTTAATACTTACTATCTAAAGCTTCTATAACACCTTACTAATATACTCTATATATTCCTCCTTACTTTTTAAGAAGATTAGGATATTATCTAGATAAGCAATTATAAAGAGATGTAAGTATTCTTATAATATTTTATTAATAAATTATTAGAATAATACTAGTGTGTTAGTAAGCCTAAATAGTATAACTAAATACTTATAGTAGCTAAACTTTATTCTAAATGCTATTTTTTATTCTTCATCTTTTATAATTTAGATATAGTTATATATATTAGTGATATCTAACTTTATAAATTACTTAGCTCCTTAAATTTAATCTTAGATTTCATAGATTAATAGAAGTGGATAAAAATCTTTAATTATAATTATATTTAATATCTATAGTCTATATAAAGTTATAGACTTCTATCTTTTTTTAATATAAAGAGTATACCATACCCTACTAGTAAGGTTAATAGTTATTTCTTTCTAAGTTATAGTTACTCCTTAATGTATTCCTTTAGTATTATAAATTCTTTTTCTAATATTTAATATACTTTTCTATATACTAGTATTTTTCCTTCCTATAGAGGAATTTAATAATTATATTTACTATATTCTGATAGGATATACTATTTTAGCTATTTAAACAGAGTCCTATATTTATAATATTTCTAAGGTAGTGTTTCTAAGTCTAAAATAGTCTTAGTACTAATATCTTATAACTAGGTGGCTGCTAAATTTATATAGATTTTAAATTTATAATTATATAACTACCCTATCCCTAAGCCCTTATTCTTAGGAATTTCTTCTTATAATAATTTACTTACATCCTCTGAGATTATAAGGTCTATATAATTATTATCTTATTCTAGTGCCTATCCTAGTAACTCTATTATTATAATTTATTGCAATAGCTTTATTACTATTAATACTACTATTATCCTTTAGCTAGTTATTACTCTCTTTAGTTTATCCTTTAATAACTTAGTATTATTATTTCTTTCCTCTGTTCTAATATACTATAAGGTCCTAGTTTCCCCTTAACTCTAGTCCTATTATAGATATTTATATTTAAACTAGATTCAATTTATACTCTAGTTAATTACTAGATTATAATTCCTAAGTTATAGAATCCCTAACACTACATTATACCATCCTATTAGTATGATATTAAAGTTTAGTTATTTAAAGTATTCTAATATAACTATAGGAACTAGTCCTAATTTAGTTATAATTATAAGAGTTCCTAAATTCTCTCTATTCAGAACTATAATTAGTTTAGATACTATCTTTATCTTTTCTAGAAGCCCTAACTTCTTTATAAATTCTAGGTGCATATAATTCCCTGTTACTCCTAAGTTAATTATTACTCTAGCTAATTAATTAAGAATATAAGTATTTAGTTTTAGATACCTTCTATATTGCATCTCTACTATAGTAAGGTATTTAATTTCCTATTATAGCATCCTAGTATTTTGTAGTAGTATAGAGAAATATCCTCTACTTAGCTTCTCTTTATAATACACTATGCATTGCTCCTTAAAGTATATTATCTAGTATATAATATTATATTTAAGGTATCTCCTGTATCCTCTACAGGAGTATTTAAGTTTCTAATATAGATATATATTATTCTATTTTATAACTTCAGATATCTCTAGCTAAAACTTTACTATATACTTATTATTATAGTAGATGCTATAATTCTTACTATAATAAGTAATCTATAGTACTTATTCATGCTATAGGTGTCCTTAGAAATATTAATATAGATACTAGATAAAGTTATATTTTCTATAATATAGTCCTAGTAATCTTTTTTCTAACACTTCTCTAAGTATATTATGGTATTCATTCAACCATTACCTATATTCTTAACATCTAGGTGGGTGTCTATTGCATTAATGTGCATATAGGTCCTATAACTTAGCTTAGGTCTAATACTCTAGGTTCTAATAAGTGCATCCTTATACTCCTTATTTCATCTTCTTAAGGATTTATATATTTAGCTGGTGTGCTTGCAATTCTACTAACTATTTTTAATCTAGCTATTATAACTATATAGTATACTAATCTGCTTTATCATTATCTTATAGAGAATATCTATAGAGTATCTTAGGAATCTTATAGGGCTGCTCTTTATTAGGATTAAGGCTTATCTACTAAGTTCTATACTCTTTATTAAGAGGATTAATAGGTTAATTAACTATAATCTAATCTATTTTAGGAAAGTCCTCTTAATCTAGCTCATCCTAGTCAGTGTTTTCTTTATTAAAACTAATAGTCTAATCTTTACTATAAACTAGTGCCTTCTAATTAGTTATTATAAGTATATTAGAGTCCTTAGTAGGCTAATTATTATTTATATTTTTATACTTAATAGATTCCTCTATGCTAAGTTCCTTTTTAATTTTCTTATTATTTAGACTAGTATATTCCTGGTACAGCCTTCTTAGTTATTTATTAATTTTTACTTTTAGTTTAATAATTCTAATAGTATTATATACTCCTCTATTCTAAGTAGCACTGAGCTCTCTAGTTATATATAACTATTTCTTTTAATCCTGCCTTCCCTTCCTAGGTTACTATCTATAGGCTTTCAATATATGCTTTAATTTCCTATACTAAAAGTATAGTTTCTCTTTTTATTACTATTCTCTCTCCTTATTAGAGAGTGCTAATTAGTAAGTTATATCTAACTCTATTAGTTATAGCCTATAAGGATTGCTATATCCTTAGCTCTATAGTTAAGCTAGCTTTCTATTATTTAGTTAATAGTTTATAGTATGCTTATTACTAAAACTTCCCTAGTTCCTTTCTTTCTTATATATATAGAAATTATATAACTTATTATCAATCTTAACTACTTATTTAATTATTTTACTTAGTAACTTAGGTTAATCTATCTAGATTAGTTTCTCCTAGATATCTAGTTTTAATCCTTCTTTAAATTATATAATATATGCATCTTTATCCTAATCTAAATAAGATATAATTTATTAGAATTTAAAGTATACTTATTAGCAGACCCTATCTATTTAAGTTACTATAGCTATTATTCAGTATTCTATCCTTTATTAATATCACTAAAAGTTCCCTTAAGTTATTTCTTAAACTTAGTATAGCTGGTGAATATTATCTTTATTTCATTATCTTAATCCTCCTTATTATATATCTAGTAGTCCCTTATAAAGGGTTTAAACTAATTAAACACTAGTTTAGTAAGATAGGTTATTATAAATAGGACCTTATTAGGATTATTAATAAGTTTCTTATAATTTATTTAGATGTACATGTCTAGTTATGTTAAAAATATATATAATCTAGATTAAGTTCTATTAAATAGTTTAGGTAGTCTAATCTTAACAGATTTAACTACTAGTTAACCTTTTAATCTTTAGATATACTCCTAGAGCTCTTAATTATATCTATCAGGGCTTCTATTATAATTTAAGGTTAAGCTCCTGCCCTTCTAATACTAGAGCTAGTTAGGGTTTATAGCATATTATTCACTATATTATTTAATATTAAGAGTTAATCAAACTTCCTAAAGTAATTTATACTGTCTGGTATTTAATTTATTACACCCTAGGATCCATCTCTACTATCCTCTGCTAGTCACTACTTTAGGAACAGGGTAATATAGTATCTAAACTATATCCTATACTTACCTAAGGCCTGATAACTAGGTAGCCTAATAATATACTAAATAGGTATATAGTTAATATATAATACTGTAATCTAAATAGGATTAAGGGTAATCTAAGATAGTATAAGAATAATAATAGTAGAGATAGAAGCAAGGCCTATTAAGTATATATACTTAATAGTAGAGAGTAGCTAATAAATTAGACTAGTGAACTTATACTTAAGTAAATAATTTATATTAAATATAAAGAACTAAACTAAGTACTAGATATAATAAATATCCTTATATAGTTCCTTAATTATAACTTCCCTTATAACTTCTATAGCTACTCCTAAGGTAGACATAGAGTAGATTATAGAGTAGCTCTACTACTTTATATAGTATATTAGTCTCCTTTCAGGGGTAGTAATTATATAATAGTATTATAGCTAAAATATATATCTATAGCACTAGTTACTATATTATATATAGAGTATTCCTTTTAGTGCTAAGGGTACTGGACTGAGCAGTTCTATATAACCTATTTAGTCTAGCTTTTCCAGAATTGACTAGTAATTATTGATCCTTAAGTTTCTGCCTGTCACACCTGCCTTGTGCTAATGTGGCTGTATTGGTGTTGTAACAGTATCATATAAGAAAAGTTAATAGATAGGAAACTTAATCTCTTATATCTGTAGATTATTAATTACACTACCTAGAAGGTCACCCCTTAGGACTATAAACTAAGTAAGTTTAAAGACTAAAGCTAAAAATATATCCTCTTAGGCTATAAAGTCTATAAATCTCTACTAGTTATAGAATCTAAAGATTAACTAGGTTAAATATATATAATATAGTATTTAATAAGAACTCCTTACTACCCTTTAAGGGTACTATCTATAATCTTAATACTATAATAGTTATATTAGAATCCCTAGAGGAATTAATTGTTTTGGTTAATAATAATCTCTCTCTAACTAATATACTAGAAGTACTATTATTTAAAGAGGAGAATAGCTAGAAGAGGTTAAATAGTAGCACTTTACTAAATCTAAAGAAGGCCTTAATAGAAGCTATTAACCATGCCCTATATATACTAAGGTAATAACTAGAAAATATACTTAAAAGCTTAATATAGAGTAGTAAATAAGTAACTACCTTACTTACTATAATAAAAGAAATATAAGAATTTACCTATAATACTATAGAATATATTAATATTAATAAACCCTAGTCCTACTAGGAGGCTATTAGAGGTAGATAAGCTAAATTATAGAAAGATATAATATAGAAAGAGCTAGACTCTATCCTTAAAAATAATACCTAGGATCTTATTAACTACTTAGATAGGGTTAACTACTTACTATAAAGTAGATATTTAAGATAAAGATTAGCCCTAATAAAAAGCCTAATAAATATAAGGCTAGATAGATAGTCTATAGATTTATATAGTACTATAATATTAATTATAAGGAGATATTTATAGCTATAGTTAAACTAATAAGCTATAAGGCCTTATTTACTATAATAGCTATCCTTAAATAATATATTAATTAAATAGATATTAAAACTACCTTCTTTAATAGTAAGGTAGAAGAAATTATCTATATTATCTAGCTAATAAGCTTTAATAATAGATAGATAGGGTCTATAAACTCTAAAAAATACTTTATAGCCTAAAGCAGTCCTTAAGGCTTTAGTATAAATATATAGTAAAGTTCTTTATTAGGTAGGGCCTAAAAGCTACTCTTAAAGACCCTAGTATCTTTACTAGTAAGGATCTTATTATTATCCTATATATTTATAACCTTCTTGTTTTTAGGGTAAATTAAATATAAATTAACACCTTAAAAGCTATACCTAATAATAAATTTAAAATAATAAGCTTAGAGATATATAAATACTATCTTAGAATTAAAATTATTAGGGCTCCCTAGAGAGGCCTATAACTTAGTTAATAAGAGTATATTTAGAAGATTCTTAAGAAGTTTTCTAGCCTCAACTATAAGCTAATTATAACCCTAATAGATCTAAGCTATTAACTCACACTAGCATCTCTATTAGATAAAGTTAATAACTACCTCCTTAAGTAATACTAATCTACTATAGATTCCATTATATATACTATATTATATATTTACTTTAATATTATTTATCTAGTCTTATAGCTAAGCTGCTTTAGTACTAAACTAACTAGATAATACTAAGAATAAGTTAACTAGATATTTAAGTACCTTAAATATATTCTTAATCTATCCTTATCTGTAATAGAGGGAATAATACTAAACTAATAGGCTATATTAATATAAATTAGGCTAGAGACTACTATAACTAATACTTAACTTCTAGATATATATTTATACTTAGAGGAGGAGTAATTAGCTAGTCTTTTAAGTAGTAAATCTCTATAGCATATTATCTTATAAGATAGAATATATAGCTAAATTAAAGGCTACTAAGAAGGTAATCTTGCTTAGATAACTTCTTTAATACTTTAGCTATAGAGGACCCTAAGCTATTAAACTTCTAAATAATAATTAGAGAGTACTTACCCTAGTAAAGAACCCTATTCTTTATTAATATGCTAAATATATTAATATCTAATATTATTTTATCTATAAGAAGGTTAAAGAAGGCTTAGTATCTCTTAGCTATATTAACTTATAATTAAATATCTTAGCTAATAGCGCTACTACCTTAAGATGTATTTAAGAACTTCTATAAGACAGGAGGCCTTTACTAGTAGTATAATATCTAAAAGATAATACCTACCCTTAGCATAGTGTATAGCTAGATATGCCTATCTAGGCCTAATATACTAAGAGATATATAAGACCCTAGATCTATCTATCTCGCTTACTTTAAGGGGGAGTATTAGTAGATAGCTAACTAGGCTCTAATTTCTTACTATACCAAAGCCCTAAGCCCTATCTAAAGATTTGCTTACTAGGCATCTCTTACTACCTAGCCTTATATATATATATATAACTAGGCTTATAGATAGTTTCTAGCTGATAGTCTTAATGCTGAATATACTGAACATATACCTTCTACCTCCCTTACCTTAGGTAACTAGTGTAACCTCTCTTATACTTAGTATTAAAGAGTATCTTATTTTATTAATTTATTAATATAGCTCTTAAGCTTAATATAATTTTATATTAAAATATTAATCTACTCTTAAATATTAATAAATTTTTAAAAAACTTTATAAGAATAATAATAATTTTTATGATTAATTTCTTTTTAAGATTTAATAGTATATTATTAGCACCTTAATTATAAGATCTTATAGAATTTATAATATTATTAGAGCTACTTTAAATAGCTACTTTATCTCAAAAATAAATAAATTTAGTATAGATCTTATAATATATAATAAAGAAGGTATTAAAGAATAATACTCTATAATATTATACTCCTTTCCTTAATAATACTACTATAAAAAGACTAAAAATAAGATATAATAAAAAGATAGTTCTTCTAGAAGTATAATACTTTAATTTTAAGTATTTATAGAATCTAGATAAAATACTATATAATATAGAGCTCTTAAAGCTTATTATTTTAGCTATAAAGTTTTAATTTCTTATTTTAATACTTAAGATTATAAGGTATATTTATAACTATAATAAAAGATATCTAAAAAAAGTAAAAATTATTAAAATTATAAATTAATTAGCCTATTAGAGTATATATAAAGCTAGATTATTTATTAAAGTTATTATATATTACTAGATTTAAATAAAGAGATTTATAATTATTATAAGCCCTAATTTATATCCTTTTTTAGAAAGATATAATATTTATCTAGGAAAAGATAGAATAATTAGTTATAAATTAACTAAAAATAGACTTTACTTTAGTACTAGCCTTAGAAACTTTAGAGTATATTGGAAAACTTAAAATAATATACTAATTAAAGTTAGAGAAATTATTCTTACTTATAATATTAATAAAGAGGGCTAGAGAGATAATCTAATATGATAATAAATCTAATATAAAAAAAAAATATTTAATCTAGTTTAAAAGTAATATATAAATTGGTATAGAGATAAATTATAATAAAAAAAAAGAAATATTATACTATACTTAAATATTTAAAAAAGTTCTATATTTAGTTATATATATTTTATTTTATTTTAGAGGTTAATATAATAATCTTAGTTATATAGCTTAATTAAATAATAACTAATTAATTTAATATGATTGTTATTTAATAGATTATATAGATTTAGCATTTTAATTTTATAATATATTATAAATTCAGTATAAAGAATATAGTAATAGATAGCTTATCTTAAAGGCTAGCTATAGAGAAGGATATTTAGAAAATAGAGAATAATAATACTAAAAAGTTCTTAGATATCTAATTTAGTACTATATTTTATATATTGCTAGTAGATCTTAATATAAAGAAAGAAATTCCTTACTTAGTTAAGATAAAGGAATAGATAGAGGACTTATGATATATTATAAAATAATTAATAGTATTAGAGACTATCTAGAATAAATATAAGTAAGTCCTTAAAGTTTAGAAAAAAGATAATAAAATTCTTAGTTTAAGACTATATTTTATTTTATTATATTATAAAATCTAAACTAGTTTATAGGGTTATTAATAATAAATAGAAATAATAAAGAATTCTAACTTTAATATATAATAAGCTAGGTTACTATAGATAAAAAGATATTTATTAAGTAATTACTATAAGATACTAGTAGTATAGCTTATATATAAATATTTTAGACTAATATAAAGCCTATAATATATACTAGAGAATAATAATAATATAATTATAAAAGAAGATATTCTTATTATAACTTAATAAGCTACTTTAGAAGTAGTATATAAATATTATTTATATTATTAAATATAAGATAAATCTCTACTACTTAGTACTAGTATAAGAGTCTTTACTTAAATAAATAAAGATATAAGTAATATCTATCTTAACTACTAAGAATATAGTAAATTTATCTTTAAATATATCTTTATAAAATAGAGATATATTAATATTCTTATTTCAGATAATAGACTAAAGATAAAGAGAGTAATAGATATTCTTTATAAAAAGTATAAGATATACTATATTTATATACTATTTTATAATTATTAAGTAAATAGATTTATTAAGATAGGATATAAACTAATTATTAAAGTATTTTAGATAATAATAGCTAAAGCTAATATTTAGTAGTATTATTATCTTCTAGCTATTCTTTAGATAGATTAGAATATAGTTTAAGAATTTATAAATATAATATCTTTTTAACTAATTATAGCTTAAGAGGCTATTTTATTGGTTAAATTAGAAGTTTTAATTTAATAGATTTTATTTTAAAATAATTGATATATTAAACAGTATCTCTTTCTTAATAAATAATAGATAATAAAATATTAATAGAGCTATATAGTTATATAGTCTCCCTAATAATTTCTTAATAATATAGTTATTACTCTATAACTAGATAGTATAGTTTATAATATATTACTAATTATCCTATAAGAATTCTAACTATCTTAAGAATTATTTAATAACTACTCTAAGTATTACTTATATATATATCTAGTTATTTAGAAATTTAATATCTTTAGGGTGTTCCTAATATTCTAGAAAGAAAATAACTTAAGTAATTATATCTATATTAAGATCCTTAGTAAAATTATACCCTATCTCTTAAATAACTAGTTATATAGTAGATATAATTAGCTATTTATTAACTTTATTAGTTATAGAGCAGACTTTTTAGTCAATATATAGGTGATCTATTTCAATTATACAGATAAATATATTAATAATTATTTAATAAGTATAATAATAATTTAATAAGAAGGATGATAGGTTTATAATATAATAATAATTTAATAATTAGTATAGTTATCCCAAGGACTTAATAATTAAATAAGGAGTAGAAATAGTAGAAAGTAATATAGAAATTAATTAAACTAGTAATCGAATAGACTTTTATATAGCTAAAAATAGCTAATAATAGATATAGTAGACTAAAAGTAGAAAATAGATATTTAAAAGTACAGAAAATAATAATACTTAGATAAATCAATAATAAAAGATTATAAGATAATAAAAGTAATAAGAATTAAAGAAGTTTAAATAGTTTTTAATAAAAGTAGGATAGAGTGGATTTTATAGATAATTAATAGTAAGATTATTAGTCTATATAACTAAGTCTTAAGCTATAGTTATACTAACTTCCTTATTAGGAAGGTAGTAAGGTAGTGCTAAAATAGAGTTAGACGAATTTATTTAAGCTAGTATAGGGAAAAACCTTTATAATACTAGCTTTACTAAACTATCTAAAATTCAATAAATTAAATAATAAATTAATTAATTAGATTCCTAATTTAGTCCTTAGATAACCAGGGATATACTACTATTTAATAGGAGCCTATATTTAGTAATGCCATTAGAGGGGAAGATAGTTATATTCCTAAGTCTTAGCTACTAAGTACAAGCTTATAATATAATAAGGGTGTCACCTGACCATAGACACACAACACTTAGAGCTTAGTACTTTCTTTAAATAATAGTAGGATGATTACCTTATACTATAATAGATTTTATAAGCTAATAAATTTAAAGTGATAATCTTTATTATTTTAACAATATTTTACCCTTTTTAAAAAAAGATTTATTCTATGTTTACTATCCCCTAAAATAAAAGAAAAATATTACCTTAACTAAATTATTAATATCTTTCTATTATTTTTACACTTTTAAGGACTTATTATTATATAGCCTCATTATAAGTGATTTAAGAAACTTAAATATCTTTAATTCATTCAAGAGAACCTTTCTAATTCTGCTACTTAAGTTAATAATAAGATTAAAGCACTTAAAGCTATATATATTAAAATAAATAATATTAATAATATAGAGAAGTTAAATAAGAAAATAAAAAAGGCTTTATTTTACTAGGACTAAGTTATTTTATATAAGGATATTATTTAAAAGCAGTGTAATTTTTAACTTCTTATAATTAATAATTCAATTTATATAGATAATTCTTTCTTTTTTTATAGATACTTTAATAATATTACACAACTTATCTCTTTTCAATAAGCTTTAATTACCACTATAAATAATATTAAAGTTGAGATTTGTTTATTAGCATCCTGATTATCTCTAAAACACTTATAGACTGGCAATTCTATATTAATATTTTATTTATATATTCTTAAATCTTTACTTATTTACTTATCCTTCTTCACGAGAGAGGCATAGTATTTAGTTACTTGATATGCTTTAAGCTATTAGACATTTGCTTAGGAACCATTGTATCAGTAGTCTACTAAAATAAGAATAAGTTATAACTATATTTTGAACCCACTAAGCTCTGACATCTGACATGGTATATAATGTTATATCTACCTTGTCATTATATTGTCCGAATCAGATTGGATAAGTACTATATTCTGATACCAAACCCAGTCGACTACTCTAGATGTCATTATTTACTATCTACGTGGCCATAATAATTTCATACTGTACTAGTGAAATGTACACTAACATATAAATCAAGGAGGCATTAACCACTGCCGTAAAAGCACAGAAAACAGAAATAGAATAAAATAGGAACTTATTGAATGGTTGTATCTATCTCCATTACATCTTCATCAGCATTGGGCACATGACTTGACTTAACTTCTTTCACTATTTTCTCTGCAGATCTCCGCTGAGGCTGAGCTGCTCTTGCTCGTTTTCTGGTCTCAAGGATTGCTCTTCGCACATAATCATCCTCCTCCGGAACGGTCAGAGATTTGGGATCCCTGTAGAGGACCAATTCGTTGTTATGAGGTTGTGTATCAACAGTCAATAACTTCGGTAAAGACCCCAACCTGGCACCAATTTCTGGTAAAAAGGTGAGCGAGCACTCCTGAGCCTCAGAATCTGCTAGCTCGGAATCAAGATCATGTATGTATATTGTATGCTTAGTGTCATCCAACATCATCCGCTCAGTCGTATTAAACGGATTTGATTGAATTGGAGCTGTACCCCGATCACATATCTGAGGGGTGCCAAACAAACATGAATCTAGATGAGATGAGAGCCTTAGTCCATGTACGAACTATACAGCGAAAATTGGATGTAGATGTTGATGGATGAGAAACTTAAAGTGCCACTGAACAAACATACCTATTTGCAGACGTCCGAACTTCTTTGCCAGAGGTTGGTCACCGTCAGGATCATTCTCCGCGGGTCGCTTTTTCCCGTGCTGGGGTGTGTCACTCATCAGGAACTCACACCCCCCACCACAACCAAGATACAACATGCGCAAGAGAATATTATCATTCAAGTATTCCTTTTGAGATTAAGATCAGTCATTATTATCCACAGTCTTTAGTCTGAAAAGGATCTGGGAATCTTCGGCCTTTACTTGATGCGAATTTCCAGAATTATGAGAAATGGGGATATTCCCTTGAGTCATCCGCCGTTACCTTTTAGGTCAAACCCCAGAAGGTTCTACCACATTCACACTACGCATACCCCAGAACAAAATCAACTGCATACGAACTATCGACACTTCAGAATGACTTCAGACTCCAAAGGCGGTCATGAATGGACTGCTAAACGCGTTCGTGACACATTTCTTGATTATTTCAGAAAAAATGGCCATACATTCGGTACATATTTGGACCTTTAAAAGCTCTTTATCAATCACTGACAATGTTAAGTGCCGTCCTCTCCTGTCGTACCACTCTCGGATCCGACATTGCTTTTCACAAATGCTGGAATGAATCAGTTCAAGTCCATCTTCCTGGGCACCGTGGATCCGCACTCTGATTTTGCAAAATTGAAAAGCGCAGTAAATTCCCAGAAGGTCACTCTCCAATAATCCCTGGTACCGAACTGGTCACTAAAAATCAAGGGCAGTGCATTCGTGCTGGCGGGAAACACAATGTAAGCCAGACATGCGATCCGAGATGCGTAATAACATAGACTCTGACCAAGGTGAATACAGGATTTGGACGACGTGGGAAAGGATAGTTACCACCATGTGAGTCACGTTTGCCCTGATCGCACAGCTCCGACGCTGATGAGGGGTTTTAATGAATGACTAGACTTTCTTCGAGATGCTTGGAAACTGGAGCTTCGGCGACTATTTCAAGGAAGACGCAATCCGGTACTCTTGGGAACTTTTGACGAAGGTTTACGGTCTGGACCCTCAACGCCTCTATGTCACCTACTTTGAAGGTCACGAAGAGGGTGGCCTCGAACCCGACCTAGAGGCAAAAGCTCTATGGAGAGCTGTGGGTGTTCCAGAGGATCATATCCTTCCAGGAAACATGAAGGACAATTTCTGGGAAATGGGCGATCAGGGCCCCTGTGGGCCCTGTAGTGAGATTCATTATGATCGAATTGGCGGACGCAATGCGGCTCACCTTGTCAATCAAGATGATCCCAACGTTCTTGAAATATGGAACAACGTGTTCATCCAGTATAATCGCGAGTCGGATCGGTCCTTGAGGCCTCTGCCAAATAAGCACGTCGACACTGGGATGGGATTCGAAAGGTTAGTCTCAGTGCTTCAGGACAAATCGTCAAATTACGATACCGACGTGTTCTCGCCCCTCTTCAACGCTATCAAGAACATCACCGGAGCCAGGGAATATCGTGGAATGTTTGGTGCCGATGATTCTGATGGCATCGACACGGCCTATCGTGTTGTCGCGGACCACGTTAGAACACTAACTTTCGCAATCTCAGATGGCGTGACGCCGAACAGTGATGGTCGTGGCTATGTTGTTCGACGAGTTTTGCGCCGGGGGAGTCGCTATGCTCGAAAGTACTTCCAGGTTGAGATTGGAAACTTCTTCTCAAGAATTGTCCCAACACTCGTGGAACAGCTTGGAGACATGTTTCCCGAGTTGAAGAAAAAGCAGCACGACGTCATGGAAATATTGGATGAGGAAGAGATCTCGTTCGCCAAAACCTTAGATCGCGGTGAGCGACAGTTCGAGAACTATGCGCAGCAGGCAAAGATCAAAGGCGATGACAAGCTTCATGGTGCTGACGTTTGGCGCCTGTACGACACCTTCGGTTTCCCGGTCGACTTAACGCGTCTCATGGCGGAAGAGCGTGGGTTGAATATTGATGACCTCGAATTCGAAGAAGCGCGTTTGAGAGCCAAGGAGGCTAGCAAAGGACAGAAGAAGTCCGCAACAGGGACTGTCAAACTGGACGTTCACGACTTGGGAAAGCTGGAGAAAATGAATGACGTTCCCAAAACAGACGACAGCGCCAAATTCGGAAAGGGCAACATTACCGCCGAAATCAAAGCGATCTATCATGGAAAGACCTTCCATTCATCGACGGCGCAGATACCAGATGGGGACCAGATAGGCATCATTCTGGACCGCACGAACTTCTACGCTGAACAGGGCGGACAGGAGAACGATACCGGCAGAATCATTATTGACGGACGGGCTGAGCTAGAAGTTAGTGATGTTCAGCTTTACGCTGGCTATGTCCTTCATACTGGCTTCATGAAGTACGGTTCTTTCTCAATCGGCGACGCTGTTCTCTGTGAATACGATGAGCTTCGTCGCTGGCCCATCCGAAATAATCATACGGGAACACACATCCTCAACTTTGCGCTCAGAAGAGTTCTTGGGGACACCGTCGAGCAAAAGGGCTCTCTTGTTGCTGCTGAAAAACTCAGATTTGATTTCTCTCACAAGTCTGCAGTCACGGAGAACGAGTTAGAGAAAATTGAGGAAATATCAACTGAGTATATCCGCCAAAACTGTGATGTCTACTCCCAAGAAGTTCCTCTTGCAACTGCTCGCCAGATCTCTGGTGTTAGGGCTGTCTTTGGCGAGACATACCCGGATCCCGTCCGGGTTGTTTCTGTTGGTGTGGAAGTGGAAGAGATATTGAAGAATGTGGAGGATCCTCGCTGGCTTGAGGTCAGCATCGAATTTTGTGGCGGAACTCACGTCCAGAAGACGGGCGACATTAAGGACCTGATCATCTTGGAAGAAAATGGCATTGCTAAGGGAATTCGTCGGATTATCGCCGTGACCGGGGAGGATGCCCATGAAGTACAGCGAGTTGCGAAGGAATTCGAGAAGCGACTAGATCGTCTGGATGCAATGGCTTTGGGGCCGCAGAAAGAACAGGAAGCCAAGCAGATACAAGTCGAACTAAACCAACTCTCGATCTCTGCAGTCCAAAAATCTCGTTTTCGAGAGCGTTTTGCATCTATTAACAAGCAAGTCCTTGACGGACAAAAAGCGCAACAGAAACTTGAGGCCAAGAAGGCGCTTGAGGCGATCATTTCATACTTCGAATCCCCAGCGAACGAAGGGAAGACCTGTTTGGTGACCAGGCTTCCTATTTCTGCGAACGCGAAGGCCGTGAGCGAGTCGTTAAACTATGTTAAGACCAAGTTGCAAGACAAGACTGTCTATGTTCTAGCCGCAGATTCCGAACAGGGTCGCGTTGCTCATGGATGCTATGTATCAAAGGTGAGTCTTCCCTCATGCTTCCAAAATAATGTGGAAGTCAAGTCTCATGGTGTCTTCTATTGTATAGGCATTACTTGACCAAGGGGCCTCGGCCAACGACTTGGCTGCGGTTGTTTCTAGCGCTGTCGGAGGGAAAGCTGGTGGGAAGGGTTCGACGTCTATCGGCAATGGCGTGCATCCGGACAAGGTTGAGGATGCAATTGCATTGGCTTCTGATTACTTGGCAAAGTTCAAGCTTTGAGGGTTTTCTGCACTCAGCGCTGTCTGGGTTTGCCCTAGCAATGAATGGTGAATTTGAACCTTGTGGTTCCGATGCCCTGCTCCTCGAGCTTGAAACGTACTATATTTGGAAAGGAGGTTGAGCACGAGCTAGTCACTTTATGGTTATCGTCCCATTGTGGGATCGGAAAAGCAAGGTATAGAGCAGAACACCTTCACATCTCTCCGCATTGTGTAATGGTCACATCTTGATTTGGCTTGTCCCTGGTCGTGCGTGTGTTTTCGATCATCCGCACGATATCCATGCCATCCACTACCTGCCCAAAGACAACATGCTTCCCATTCAAGAATGGTGTCGCTGTAGTTGTTATAAAGAACTGGCAACCATTTGTATTTGGCCCGGAGTTCTGTAGCACTCAGCACCATCCCCAATTAAACGGTACCCGGGTCAACTCACAGCCATGCTTAAAAGACCTGGACGATCATGCTTCAGAACAAAGTTCTCATCTGGAAATTTGGGAGTACCATAGATTGTACAGGAGCCTGTTCCATCTCCATTGACAAAATCACCTCCTTGTATCATAAAATCTTTGATCTTGAAAGGGGTTTCGGATCAGCTTTCGGCGCCGACATGAAGGACTGTAGACGTACTACTCGGTGGAACTTGCTGTTCTTGTATCCTTGGGGTTTTCCTTGGGAATTTCTGCTTTCCCCCGTGCAGAATCTGCGGAAATTTTCTGCTGTCCGAGGAGTGACATCTGCGAACAACTCCATTTTTATACGACCTAGCGGCTCGCCTATTGCGACAAAATGTCAGTTACGGGGCCCATAGTAGTTTAGATTCGATCTGATCGATCGCAGTTATCCAAATATGCTAGCAAATGTGCCAAGGGGAGGCACAATGGCTGGCTGTAAGTAACAACAGCTTCACATTTTGGTATGGGCTGAGATCAAAGATCAAGGTACTGATAGCTCACCTCCTAGGGCAATGTCAAAAAAAACAATCGGATTACTATTCCTCACTGGGTTTGAATGAGTATCTTCCATTCTGATGTGCTGAGACTGCGACAGTGAGGAATAATGATAAATTATTAATTTCTTACTTAATGTGTTAAAACTGTCTACATAGTGCTATTCTGTTGGTGGTTTAGTATGGATTAGGTATTATAAAAAGTAAGCTGCATCCAGTATCTATTCCTACAAGACTACTCTGCGCCCCCCTAAAAGAGCAAAGGAGAAGTCTTTTCTTCTAGATGTGAAAAGCTACAGAAATTATGATATTCTTCATACTAGATAGGTAGTGGTTGTACATATCTAACTATGTGTAGTGTCTGCAAAGTATCGTTATACTCCCTGTTATTTAGTGAGTTGCTGCTCATGGCTTATTGAGCTTATTGAGCTTATTAAGCTAACCGGCAGTTCATCCTCTGCTTATCTGGCATTAGTTCAAACCTACCCAAATTGTATGCAATAATGCAAGAGGGAAATCCTGTATCACTATGTAGCTAAAGTGCCCGAAGCATCTATCCAGCTTATGAGCAGAGAAAGAACACTTCTATTTATGTACAGGTCAGCAGTCCCCTCTCTCTCTCTGTATACTGAAGTACTTCGATGTAAATAACAGAAATATACTACTCCATAAAATCAAATGACTATAAAGGCTGTATTGACAACATGTCCTTAACAATAGTAATAGTGAGATTAAGAATATGAGTTAGGGGAATATCTAAATGAAAGTAAGTACTGCACTCATACTGTATATTTTTATTCCTTATTCATTGTATTTCCTTCCTGTGCTTGAAAGGAATGTTTCCACCCTTTTACATTTCCTTAAGATTATGTGTGTTAGAGACCTCGTGACCTAAACTGTATTTGATTAGCATCTCACTCTTGAATCCGAAATATGTACACAGTACCCTTTAACAGCCCGACACAGAACCTGTGGCAACTTTGGAGAGCATGAGAACTTACAGAGGGATCCAATGCCAAACAGAGAAGGGCAAGAAGGAATATAAAGAGCCCTTCAGCAAGTTGACCTAAATACACAGCATGTTTAGTGATGACTTCCCAGGTGCACAGCTTTAAGTGTAACTGGAGTCATACGCTCCCCAACAGATGAGTTGATATACATGATACGCCATCTCCAAAAGCATCACTCCCTTCAAGGTCTCTATACTCACTCAAGGTATATTGAAAGGACTAAACCTTACTCGCCAGCAACCACTTGTCTTCGCCGGTCAATGAGACATTCGGAGTGGTCTCTCCCACCTTACAAGGTTCATTTTTCATTTGTTAAGTGATCGATACTGCATTGTCAACATCAGTCCTGCAATTGTGGCCTCTTTCCCTGAAGATGTCCTCCACAAGCACGGTTCCTTCTCCGGGCTCAACAAGCAGCGGTCGAACTGCTGATTCCAGTTCGAGCCCTACGAGTTCACCATTATTGTTCTTTGTTGCCCTTGGTTTCGGGGTAGTCTTCACGAATCTATGGTATGTTCAGAGAGGCACTGCCTGCACTTCGTACGATGAATTCATATCTGAGGTTTGATGCTAGGATCATCGTTGGTGTCAAGTATTGCTTTCGATATAATCAACGGAATCGCCAGCTACGAAACGAAGAAACAGGAGAACCAATAGACTTGGTCACTATGCCCCGTACGCACAGACGAAGAAGGGAAAAGAAGCTGATGACCATGGACGAAGTTAATTTGCGATTTCCACTCACTAAGTACAAGGCATGGAGGTCGACGGAGGCAAACGCCAACATTCCGACCGCAGAGGTGCTAGCCGCAGCCGACAGCAGTCTACAGAGTCCAAACATCAAGAACGGCACTTTGGTCGTAGATACTAGTGTATCGCCATCCTTAGTGAAACCTGCATCGACGGATAGTCAACGGCAGATTGGGTCCGTCATCGCACAAACTTCAGCAGTCGCACCAAATGCCGGAACAGACGAAAAGTCCGATAGCCGCTCCGTTTCTGCTGATTGCACGCACAGTCGGGAGGTAACAAGGTATAACAATCACGAGATGAAACACGTACATGATCAGGACGGTTGTGAATACCGTGGGTTGGAAGGCATCGGAGACGCCGATCATACCATTCGGACTGCAACACCGGCCGAGCTTCTTCCCGCTCCCGGAGACTCCTGTGCAATCTGCCTTGATGCGATCGAGGATGACGATGACATACGTGGGCTGACGTGCGGTCATGCTTTCCACGCATCCTGCGTTGATCCATGGTTGACAAGTCGGAGGGCCTGCTGTCCCCTCTGCAAAGCAGATTACTTCACTCCTAAACCCCGCTCTGATCCGATGGCAGAGCGTGCGAGCACGGATCGCCACAGTATAGTGGGTATGCATGCTCCTAGCCGACCGCGGCCTGTCTTTATAGGATGGCGATCGAATCCATTTCGTCGAACAACGATATTGCCCCAGCGACTAATACAAAGTGATGGAATCCCGCCATCGCAGCTGTCGGGCGCACTCATTGTCGATCCATCCATGGCGCACAATACACCTGACACGAATTTGGAAAGCTCCAGACATCAGCTTTGGGGATCAAGGTTGTTGTTCCCTCGTCTTCGCAACTCTCTCCGACTTCCATCCTCAAGTTGGCATCGTGCGTCGGGGAATCCGCGTTCGGCTATAGGTGTTGCGCATCCGAGTGACAGTCGGAGTCCTGCAGAAGTTGAAGCCGGCCGTCGTTCTTAAAACGCAGCTAGTCATATCGTACGCAGGTCTATCGCGCCCCTCCACCCTACTCGATTGAGGGATCTCTCCTGAATTGTGGCCAGTCCCCAAATTCGCCTCAAAGTGGTCAAATGTCACCGGCATGGTTCTATCAATGAGCGAACTCAAGTCACTCAGATATTCTTTGTGCTTTTTCTCGCAGGACCACATCTACTTGTTTCTGTCCGCCCTGCATGGCGTCGATGGACGTCTCACCTCAAGAGACTAGGCCTGTTCCAAGGTCCGCTGAGGTTTGCTTCAGCGAAACAATTGCTCACGTGCAAGGATTTGTTTCTCCTTTACGCCTTCACTTTTACCGTATAATGTTGGTAGTCTTCAATGTAGGTATAAGCAGGTCCGACCCTGAGGATCTCGGAGAATCTGACAATTTAGTCTTAAAAGCCGCCACAATATCAAAATTTCAAAGCCACATCCATAGCAGAACATGACAGCACCAACCTGCGCGGTCAGCTTTGTGTAGTGAAACACTGGCATGACATCGCCCTCAACCAGTATCTCGCAGTAACTCCCCTAGGGACAACCCCCGAAGATGTATTCTTATCCCTGAGCTTTTGTGGGTCCAACCCCGGCGCTGATTACGCCCGGCAGGTCATCTTGCCCAATCCTGAACAACATTCCGATAGCACCGCCCAGCGCTACGATCACCATGATGCTAGCAGTTGCCAAAAGGAAAAAGGGAGAGCTGATATCTTGCTTTTCACAAGCCGCGCCGCCCCATCGGATAATCTGGGTCGTGCCATCATCTTTTCTGATGGTAGTTGCCTGACATTTGCATACGAAACAGTCATTGTTAGTAAGTCCGTTCTTTGACTCGGACTTCCTGTAACATGACCCATGTCCTGAACAACCGCCAGTTGCTTCGTTACAAGAAGAATTGGTGACATGGCAGGTTGGGTTGGGAGACATTGAACCGGGCGACTGCCTTCTGAACAGTGACGGAGATACCATGTCTATTTGTGAGGCTTTGGCTCCATGGTTACCACGATGACTTGGGCTCTGCGGCGTCCGGGAATCTTGGGAGTGCGGCATGAATATAACAGTCACTGCTGTACCATTCAAAGAGAGCGAATGGAGATCACTCATAAGAGATTTCAGCAAGCCAAGCAGTACTGTGTGATGTACTGATCCGGAGAAAGACTGCAGTGGATGTTAAATAGGAGAGAACTGATAGGGCATAGACGGAGGAGTACCTTGAATGATAACCTCAAAATCGAGGGCTCTTGATCGTTAACCCATGATTCCACGATATTGACGTACTCAGGTAATTGTTGGCCAAATGCACGCGGCACTGGCTTGAAAGCCGACGCGTCAGGTAGGCAAGATGAGAGTGTCTAGAGTCAATCGCAAGTCAGTTCGGTTAATACAGCACGCGCAAGCAATCGATATCGTTCTCGACTACCTGCACATTCTCCGGTTTCCTTTCCTCGCTGTCAAAGTACTTCAAGCAATGACCATCCGCCGTTCCAGCATCATCGTCCGATGCGCCATCGATATTCCAGTCAAGGGGAATGCCATGCAAAAATGCAGCTCGAGAGTCACAGTGGACTAGGCCTTGCTTGTATTCATTTTGAATGGAAGATTCTAAGGAGATAATGAAAAATGAGTGGCAGCTTCACACTTCAGTATATCCGGAAGAACCTACCAATGTCAGGATCTAGCCCCTGCAGAATGATCAAACTGGATCTCGAGTCCTGGTCATCACTGGAAATGCCGAACAATGACGGCTGCATTCCTCCATATCTATCCAAAAGCTCAACGATACCTCGATCAACTGTCCTGAGGGCCGTTATGGTCGAGGATCTCATTCGATAATTCAGGAGCCGTTGGGCAGTATCATTTGATAGAAAAGGGATCTCTGAGCCCTGTGAATTGGCACATGAATCTAGTGCGAAGATGGATGCATCTGGATTGCTGATACCCAGTGTAATCGTCGCTGACAGAGCAAAAAAACCAAGAGTTTTATGCATGTTGTAGATAGACTCGGACAAAAGATCATGGGCTGATACTCCAGATCCTAATTGCCGGATATGCTACCCAGATAGGCGTATTAATATTATTTTGGCAGCTACCTGCAGCTAAAGTCTTAAGTAATCTATGTGACATAATCACGTGCAGAAAGGATCAGATACCTTGCGATTATTATCTATCTCCGATTATGTGAGTTTACAGATCTTTAAGTGATCCAACGGTCTGTGTAAACCTTCAGTATCTATCATTTTCCCCTTTCTTTGTTCTTATCTTCTCCCTCACTCTTCCCCTCGCGTGCTCTCTCCCTCTTCCTTTTCTCTTCTTTTCCTTTTTTTCTCTTTCTCCAAAAAACATATATTGGGCGAGCTTCATGACCTGTCTGTCAGAATCGAAGACTACAATCAGTAGCCATCCCTATCCTTGAGTATGATCTTCAGCTCGCCAGACCACCGCAAAGTCATACCAGATGTTTCGCATGAGGCAACGGCTCCTTTTTCTTCGGACACCCTCTCGTGCCAGCCATTCCGTTTCCCAGAGCAATGCCAACAACGTAAATGTTCGCCATGTAAGGTCTAAACGACCTCGGTTCAAGTGTGTAGTCCGCCACCCCTTTCCGCAGCCTTGCAGGGCCTACAACTTGTTTTTGCACAAATTGACCTGAGTCACCAGAAAGTTTGTTACTACATGTCTGCTATATTGGACAGCATTTGAAATATGGAGTTCTTTTGTCCTCGGGGGATATGATAAGAAACTTGAAAGCGCGCCAGATGAGGCTCTTCCCGAGAAAGACTTGCCGAGAAGGAATCATATGGCTATTCAACGAAGTGTGCGCCATCCGGAGGAGGCTGCAACGTCAGATCCAGTTTTCATTCCTTTGGGTTGGCCGCGCCTGCGCGAAGGCAAGCTCTACTCCTCATCGGACCCGGAGTGGAGAGAGTTCGTTCGTATTTCTCAGGATGGCCGGAAGCTCGAGTCGCTGAAAGGTATCTTCCCAGCTAGTATGATTACCTTTTCGAAGCAATGCTCACTCGCCCAGAGGACCTAGCACGCATAGCTTTGCGCAATGCATCCGCATCGAACATACTTCTTCAACTTCTCGGTGGACCGCTAACCATAACTCGTTTCTGGCTCGTTCATCACTTCCCGTCTCGTGCACCACCTGAATATGTATTGTCAGGGTACGTCATATCAAAGGCAGCATCATGCAATATTTTAATATGCTCATTATTGTCAGATTAGAAATAGGTGATAATGAAATCTCGTGGGCCATGAGACCGGTGTCCTCAGATACCGGTGATCGTATCCAAAAATGCATGAAGCCTGTCTTTGTGGCACTTGCTGCTAGAGACGCCTGTCTTGTCTTAATGAAAAGACAGCTTTCGCGCATGGGTTTCCAGGTATCTGATCAAATGCCATCCGCTACTGAATCACTCGTTATGACGCCATCCGGGACCGGGGTTACAGGGCTCATGAATGGTTCCGCTGGTTGTCACAACACAGGGCCTCAGCTGTCTCTTGTGGATAAGACCCGTGAAAAAGCAACACCCCAAAACCACACATGGCTGAATCCCTCGTCAATACTATCTTCTCTTCCATGGTTACCACTGCCGGATTTAGGTCCCGAATCGGATTTGCGTGCGGCTGCACTAGCATTTAAATGGCGGTTAAATGATTGCAGGGCTCGCGAGTTGCGAACTCCTCGCCGCGGCACCTTCTTTATCGCCGGTCCAGTTGGCCTCAAAGGCCCCAAAGGTGTCTGTAGGGTGGAGATTCGGGGCGTGTACGACCCGTCGAGTTCTCGCTGGACGCATGTCTCTATGCAACTCAAAGACTTAAATATCTTCAAGCAGAGAGCTCTTGGTAGCCGATGAACGGTGTCGACGACAGTTTCTGCTCAATGCACACTTACCGCTATGCTCACTTAACCAAGACGCTTATAAAATATCTTGAGAAAGTCTATGGTTCAATGTATCTATAGTGTATACCTAGCCTTACTGATGATTAAGGGTCCTCTTCCTTTCAGGCAGAAGAAAGCAGAATACAGGACGAGAGACCTTCCAAGATTGGTATCAGACATACAGCTTGAGATAAGTATTATAAGACAGTCTTGCCGCGCTCTCTGCCGCCTTCTTTTTGTAAATACCAAAGTCAACCGATCAAGAGAAAACTGACATGTAGCCTGTAAGCTCAGCGGTAGGCCAGCCATCACAAAGAACAGGCAGAGAGAGCTTCAGAGCGCAGCGATTAGATCCGGAGTCGTGTAAGGAGCCGATTCCATAAGGCTTGCGAGGGTCCTTAATAATGCTAGCGTATACATGTTCCAGCAGATTTCATGGCATCTTTCGAGTTCTCAGGCTATCAGTTAGCTGTTCACACTTCTCCTTGCTTCGGGACGAGTAGTAATGTTCAGAAGCCAGCCCTTCACCAAATTTAGCCCTATACCAAGCAGGACCCTTTCGGTTCTGTAAATCTAGGGATCACCCGCCACAGCATTGAAGGTCCAGATTGAGACACATGGGTTTGATTACCGCAATCTAATTCATACGCAAATCGAACAGGCGAGGGCAGACGAGAGCACTTTCAAGAGAGTAGTAGGAAGGATACCTGCCAATCTTCACTTAATTGAGCAGAAAGTGTGAAGAAGCAAGTCGGATATTTTGGGCAATCGAAAGTCCGCAATAGGTCGCTATTGGTATGGAGGTAATCATGAGAGAAGGGTTATTCAGTATACCAAAGCCATCTGCAAATGTCTAATATGGCAACATATAGATGATCATGCCACTGATATCCATTTCTCCAACCGTAGATGTAAAGGTAAGAAAATCCAGTTATATTTCATAAGCTCGACTGGGTCTGACATCATGATCTAGGTGGTTGGCAAGCCCGGAATCAGCAGCAAGTTCGCGACTACCCAGAGGGAGCAGTGATCGATGAGGAACGTAGCTGAAATTTCTTGCAATCACACGAAGTCGCGTGTCAAGGCAAACATTCAAGAAGGTATCGCACCAGGAGGAGAAGGACAAGAATAATGAAAAAGAAAAGTAAAAGGTTCAGCGTACGTTGGTATCAATAACCTCACTCCTGTGCAGCAGCCAAAGAGACTATTTCGTCTCCATGGCTCCAATGTTGTATTCATTGTTACCCTGCCGTGGAATAATCTTCCCTTGTCGTAATATCCATATCTTGAATAGAACCGTGCGCCCGTCAGCGCTTAAGTGAAATCAATTGGGCTCGTAATAGACACCTATCGATTACCACAGTCACTGGGATACCGGAGGTTGATAATTTAGGGGACGCCTAGGAAACCATCAGTTCATCCTAGGAGACTTCATGCATCATCAAGTGCGCTTACTTGAAAAGAAGGATATGTGGTTCTGGCTCATGGACCTCGTAATGTTCCCACCCCAGACTCTAGACAGCCAAGATTAGCCGTAGGGTAGCAGAACGCGAGTTTCGCAGTGGACTTCGTAGTACCTGAGTGATACCAAGTGCCCTCCATTCTTCCTCCCATAGCAATTTCAGCGTTCCCTTTGCGCTATCGAAATAGTCGGCAGGAATCTTCTTCAGCATATTTTTCGGGAGCTGAACATGTCGGTACTCGAACTGGTCGTCAGAATACCTGTGCCCGTCAATTCGGCCCTTGTGTACGTTAATCAGATGTTCGTACCTCGCTGAGTAGTGTATGGAGTCAATGAATTCCTCGAGCCTCTCTCTTTCAGATTCCAACAGAAGGCGGGGCTTTTTGTTCCTCCTGCTTAAATCGATATCCATCTGGAGAAGTGCGGGGTTTGGATCGGTTGGGTTGGGATTTCAAAATATTGACCTGACCGTCTTTTAGCACTCTACTTGGGATCCGTCTCTGTTTCCAGAGAGGCCATATGCCATAGAGTTACTGAGGCAGAATCCTGATGAAGTGCGCAGGGGATACGTACAAATTTGGACTTCTGAACCTTGATCGGCGCGAGCTTGATAGAAGCTCGTGTGTATAATAATTGTAGCGAGAGTTGACTCTTAGTTTCCAGTAGTGACTGTGGTCAAGAGGCTGCTATTCAGGTGTCAGAACCACAGGTGGTATGGATCTGGAAAATGGGTTTATGGTTAATATGTTATTATTACTGATCAAGTCAAAGAAAATTCCAGTGAAGATAACGGACAACAATATCTTGGTTGCTTGGTGTGGGACCACTTTGCAACTCGAGCAGTCCGGCTACGTAGGTACCTTAGGTACTCTGTTCTGAGGTACCCTTTGATAATAAGGACTTACTATTGCGGGTTGGAATTGAAGTGTGGGACTTGCCTCAATAAGACTACAGACCTGCAGATTAATTACAGCATCCTCTCCGACTACCTTAGGATTCTTGTATCTTCCTTCGAGTAATACGCTGCAATAGTTTGTACGTAGTAGCGGTGGAGGCCTAGATAGTAGATATAAAACGCCTTGGAATACCCATGTTACTCTCTGAAAATCTAGGTCTACCTAAGTTCCGGAAAAGAAAGAAAAGAAAGGATGTTATGGAATATTCTCCCCTATCATCAGCTTTTGTTATTCCAATCAAGTCTATACCTTTAGTGTAGCCTGTGTAGGACCTGATTATGCCTTAGCTGGTACTGGGTATATAATGATGTTGTGCCCTACAACTACTAGCTGTTTAAGGTACAATACAAATGTACAGAGTTAAGGTAAGGTAGTGACTTGTATAGTTATGTGGGTAGCTAACTGTCGAGTCTTTGAGGAACGATATGACTTCTAGGAGCAGCGTAAATACCTTCTGTCCTAAATACGGATCCCAACTTGACTCGATTTCGATCGAAATATCTTCCTCTTCAGGAAAGACGTTCATAGACCCCGGATCACTTTTCATTGTCTACCTACCTAGGTACCCGCACGTACTCTGTATTTGTACTTGTATCCGAGTCTTTAAGGCACGACCCTATATAATAATCGCGATTGGATAAAATAATAAGGACTTTTCATTACACTCGCACATAGTCTCATACTCGAAGCTTCAAGCAAGAGATTTGGTAGTGGACGAGAGCTCAGGTAGTAACTTGAATGTGATCACCAGCTGAAGAGCGCATCGAAGAAATAAACTAGACCATATTCCAGACCCGATAAGTCTCTTGCGTAGACTTTAAATCCATACAGGTACACGGAGTAGATATGTATTAGAACAATCGCTTAGACCTCAATAACTTTGAAGTATGTGCCATTGTGCTACTGGTACTAGACAAGTGACTGAATAATTTTATAGTCCCAGAAAGGCTTGAGATTACCATAACCATGGCCGTTCACATTGGAATCTTCTCCTCTAACCATGGGGCAGAATTGGGAAAAGAAAAGTCAACGGGAGGCGAAGATAAAAAGGAAAATTGGGGGAAAAAAATGTGAAAAAAGGCGAAGTGGGTTCGGACTTAAAAAGATCAACCACTCCCACACTGGCCCTCGTTCAATTTTCTTATCCTCTTCCTTCCCCCAACTCTTCCCACCTCTTTTCAGGTGTTCTCAATTCATATTCTGCATTTCTTTTCTTCAATTTTTTGTTGATACTCAGTGCGAATTGAAATCAATATGTCCGACGAAGTCTACGATGGCGCCATCGGCATTGACCTTGGTGAGAAATCCTGAAATTATTTTCAATCACTCATATACCATAGCACGTTCTTCACGAATAAGTTGAGTTTTGCTAAGACATCCATCCAGGCACGACCTACTCCTGCGTCGCCAACTATGAAGGCACCAACGTTGAGATTAGTATGTTTTCCGAATGCACCAGACTCTGCAGAATTGGTCCCTAACTTAGACTTATTACAGTTGCCAACGAGCAGGGTAGTTACACAACCCCGTCATTCGTTTCCTTCACCGACAAGGAGCGCTTGATTGGCGAGGCTGCTAAGAACAACGCGGCAATGAATCCGAAGAACACCATTTTCGACATCAAGTGAGTGAGGACCAAGCAAGTGTCTCTTGCTTATCTATCTCTCCCATTTCAGCTTCTTTTATTTACAAACCCTAGGCGTCTCATTGGTCGGCGTTATGAAGATCCCATCGTGAAGAAGGATATCGAGTCGTGGCCTTTCAAGGTCGTCGACCAAGGCGGAAACCCCGTTGTCGAGGTTGAATATCTTGGTGAAACCAAGACCTTTTCTCCCCAAGAAATCTCTTCTATGGTCTTGATGAAGGTATGTCCGCCAACCTGCCTGCTGTATTCTACCCTGCAGATTGTTGACCTGTTTCGACTTGACAGATGAAAGAAGTCGCAGAGACCAAGCTTGGAAAGAAGGTTGAGAAGGCTGTCATCACCGTGCCAGCTTATTTCAACGATAATCAACGTCAGGCGACGAAGGATGCTGGTGCAATTGCCGGTTTGAATGTTCTCCGTATCATCAACGAGCCCACTGCTGCCGCTATCGCCTATGGTCTTGGCTCCGGAAAGTCTGAAAAGGAACGTAATGTCCTGATCTATGACCTCGGTGGGGGTACTTTCGATGTGTCTCTTCTCAACATCCAAGGAGGAGTTTTCACTGTTAAGGCCACAGCCGGTGATACTCACCTTGGTGGACAAGATTTTGACACTAACCTCCTTGAGCATTTCAAGAAGGAATTCCAGAAGAAGACTGGAAAGGATCTCTCAGGCGATCCCAGGGCCCTTCGGCGACTTCGGACGGCCTGTGAGCGTGCCAAGCGTACACTTTCTAACGCTACACAGACAACTGTTGAGATTGACTCTTTGTTCGACGGAGAGGATTTCAACTCGTCTATCACTCGTGCGCGCTTTGAGGATCTCAACGCTAAGTCTTTCTCTGGCACCCTGGAACCAGTGCAACAAGTTCTCAAGGACTCTGGCCTTGGGAAGAGCCAGGTTGATGAGATTGTGCTCGTTGGTGGCTCCACTCGTATTCCTCGAATCCAGAAGCTCCTCAGTGACTTTTTCGACGGCAAGAAGCTTGAGAAGGTCAGTTGCCATGAATCCATCAACGTTGCCGTCGTGCCCTTAAGCTAATGTTGGTGTAGAGCATTAACCCAGATGAGGCTGTAGCTTATGGTGCTGCTGTGCAAGCTGGCATTCTCTCTGGTAAGGCCACATCGGCTGAAACTCAGGACTTGCTCCTTCTGGATGTCGTTCCTCTTTCCCTTGGTGTTGCCATGGAAGGCAACATTTTCGCTCCCGTTGTTCCCCGCGGCCAAACTGTCCCCACCATCAAGAAGCGTACCTTTACGACTGTTGTAGACAACCAGACGACCGTTCAGTTCCCAGTTTATCAGGGTGAGCGCACAAACTGTGCCGACAACACTTCTTTGGGCGAGTTTACTCTCGCTCCTATCCCGCCTATGAAGGCTGGCGAGGCCGCTCTTGAGGTTGTGTTCGAGGTCGATGTCAATGGTATCCTTAAGGTCACCGCTACCGAGAAGTCTTCTGGTCGCACCGCCAACATTACTATCTCCAATGCCGTCGGCAAGCTCTCCACTACTGAAATTGAGCAGATGATTGACGGTATGTTGACTGCGTCGTCTAAATAAAGGGAAAAAAGTCTAACGCTGTTATAGAGGCGGCCAAATTCAAGTCGAGCGACGAGGCGTTTACCAAGAAATTTGAGTCTCGTCAGCAGCTCGAATCTTACATTTCTCGCGTTGAAGAGATCATCTCAGACCCTACCATGTCCTTGAAGCTCAAGCGCGGCAACAAGGAAAAGATTGAGTCTGCACTGAGTGACGCTATGGCTCAGCTTGAGATTGAAGACTCTGCCGCCGAAGATTTCAAGAAGAAGGAACTCGCGCTCAAGAGACTCATCACCAAAGCTATGGCCACCCGGTGATCTAAACGCTACGAGCTTCCTTATGCTGTTACCGCTCAGTCACTCGGCTCATTCTCTACCTCGGTACTACCGTCTTGCGGATGTGTCTTTCCTTGCGATTTGAAGAGATCAGAATTTGTCTCTAGGGCTTGTTACGACCATTCCAAATGATCCATGTACTGAAATGTGCTCTAGTTCTCCTCCGGTTTCTTTTTGTCCCTTTTTACTTGTTCCTCGTGATTTGGTGCACATTATCTAAAAGTTCATTCTAGATTAGATGAAATCCGTCAGGGGAAGGAATTAATGATTTGATGAGCCCAGTACCTCCATCCGAATTTTACTTGGTTTTGGCTAGGACATGTGGTAGACATCACGGGTGATTTTAAAGCTATGCGTCGCGACGCGTGCGATGTTGAGACACTGAAAAACAAACAATTCATATGCTCTATTTAACCAGTAAACTGAAATGATGTGTCCATCTTTACTCGTTAAAGGCTTGTTAGGTGTAATTCTTGGAAAGGATGCTTTCTGCTAAGAAGGTACCATATCCTCTCCTAAGCATCACGGTTCTGATTGGTTTTGCGCTAGTATCCATGATACAGTGCATGTATGACTGTTTTCTAAGGATACCCAACCTTCTCTCGCTATACTTCCAATACCTCGTCATTTATGCAAATTCTAGAGGATGCAGCGGATACAACGACTCTCAATTCTTGCTGACCTTCATCGATCTTTTTATTCTGCGAATTTCAGCCCGACCGTTCTTGACGCATTCCAACACTGGCGGTTCCTGACTCCCCCCAAGCGATTCAATCTAACAACTCGAAGCTTCTCTAATTCTGCCTCTCTGTGCAAGAAGAAGGATACGTCCCGAAGACTCACTGGCGCAAACACAGAATCGACCATTCTGTCCGAGGATCCCTATGATCTTTCTTCGCTAGAAAACGGCGTCGTGGCTGCGGTGGCCCGACTTAAAGATGAGCTCTCCAAATTACGCATGGGTGGACGTTTCAACACGGAATCACTGGAAGACTTGAGAGTGTCTCTGAGCAAAGGAAGCAAGGAAACAATAAGACTGGGTGAGCTGGCGCAGGTTGTTCCCAAGGGAGGGCGGATGATTACTATATTGGCTTCTGAGGAGGAGGTATGATTTCGTTCAGATCCGAAACAATCGTTCTCAACTCGGTTGCACACGCGACATCCTTTACTCAGGGTTGCTAATAATGTTTTCGTCGTTCCACTCAATAGCATATGAAGCCGATCGCCTCAGCGATCCTTTCTTCCGATTTGTCTCTTACACCACAACCCGATCCTCATAATATTCTTCAACTGAATATATCGATTCCGCCGCCCACGAAAGCATTACGTGAACAGACGGTGCTTGCTGCTAGAGCGGCCATGGAAAAGGCAGCTGGCGCAGTTCGCGAATCGAGGAGTGTTAGTCATAAACGCCTTCAAGATATGCAGAGGAAGAAACTTGCCAGGCCCGATGACGTTCGCAAAGCTCAGGAACAAATGGAACGGATGGCAGAGAAGGGACAGAAAGAGGTGAAGGAATTGTTTGATGCCGCCAAAAAGGCATTAGAACGAGTATAGTCAGATTATCATTTTGTGACATATGCCAGCTACACTCGTCCCCAATAGGACTATCATCGATATCGCATATTTAGCCTATGGCCACCCCAAAAAATACAGAATATAGGTACAAGCGAGAGAAAATGTAGACATTGAGAGAATTGACGGGAGTGGAAGTAAGAGAAATCATGTTCAGTCCGGAGCCTGTCCTTCACCTGCACACTTTCAGATCTTTCTCGCAGATGAAGGGCGACCTGAAGCAAGAAGTGACTCAATTTTTGTGATAAATTGTGAACACTTCCCAGCAGTTCGGTAAGTCTCATTATTATGGAGGTTCTTCACAACCCCAGCAAGGACAGTTGGCTTCTCGGCCAACACTGTCTCCAGTTTTGGGTAGTTTCCTTGAACAAGTTTTTCGACCAAGGCTCTCTTGTCCGGGTCACTCATCTGCTTAAAACTCACATCTTCAGGTTCCACAAGATCTCCTTTTCTCTGTGAGAGGGTATCGGCGCGTTGTCGTGCAAGCTTTTGCGCCTCTGCCATAGCGTTATTTTTCTCATCCTGATTGAGAAACCGGACGCTTTGTCCTTCGAAGAGTCGCTTGCCAAGCTCATGAGGTGGCACATAGCCATTCGGGAAGCGGTCGCTCAGCCAAGAAAGCTTTTCAACAACTCCTGCTGTCCTGGCAGTGACGCCTGTCGGTAAGGATGGCCACGTCTCCGTCAAATTAGACTCAGGAGATTGAGGTGTATAGCGACTAGGAACAGGCACGGATGCCTTAGACAGTTTGGCATATGCTTCATCAATCTCAGCCTGCGCGGCTTCGTCCACCTCTTCAACGTCTGTGCGCTTCCGCTGTGTCCTCCCGTTACCCTGCTTCCGCCCCTTGGATACGGCAGTCTGGGTGCGATGAGTAGTTCCGGGTCGGCGACCGCGAGCTTGCACTCCAGTCCTAGATCTCTGAAAACGAGGGCTCCGAATGATATTGGACGGTAGATTACCGGCTTTCGGAACAGCGAGCGATCTTGCGTCAACCACGCGCGGATGTGAATTCCGACGAGAAGTGACATTCACATTTGAATTACTGACTCTCCTAGGGGCAGCGGAAGAGGATGAAGGAACGCGAGGAGTAGATTGAGTCGGTGCATTGCGAGGATCTGTACGGTCAATGATACACAAATCAGCAAGGAGAAATAAACGATACGCTACTGGGAAACAGTGCATAATATATTCTTCACGTACTTTCTTGACTTGGGGGATCGCTTGCCTGCTGACGGGAAAGCGTAAAGTACCGGACAGAGTTGATGATTCCATCAACTGGCGTCCTACCGTCACGGCAGCTCGTCAGAAACCTCAACCTCATTCGGATCATTTTTCCCCACTGTGTTGGCGGAGATGATGAGAAATTTCTTGAGTATAGACGGGTAGCTCTTGGGACTTTAAAACTCATCACGTGAATATCACGTGATTGCAGCTCTGTCCCTGTTTTGAAATCCTAGATCGGAGCAATGCCTCCTGTTTAGACTTGCCTGAGTGGAAATTCCAAAATGCTACGTCGCAAGCCTACAGCTATCGCAATCACTTCGGAAGATGTCGCAAAGCTTGAAGACATCCGGCTTCGCAAACGCAGAGAAGAAACTCAAGCCCACGCGCATGAATCCGTCAAAAGCACCTCCAATTATACTACCATCGACCCGAATGATGAATTGAAACCATTGCCTGGAGACAAAGCAAGAATTGTCCGGTCTCGGGAGGAACGTATTGGCATCAGTCGACGCAGCTAAGTACACATAACTTAGTAAGCTTAGATCCATTTTGGTGACCCAATTCGATATACTGATACTGCTTTCTCACCTACCCGAGTTGGATGGCAGTTCGTTACTATCTCTTGTCGCAACTTTTCTTATGAAATCTCGTTCCTTCTAGCCACTTACGACGAGAGCATGAAGGGTTGTTGTTGATTTGTCTCTGGCTGGCCTCCATATACGCAGGCAACTTCTTCGCCCAGTTTGGCACGCCCAGTTTGGCAACTTGCACTATGCAAAGGCAACATTTCTAAGCTTATGCATCTAGTCCTCTAATCTACACAATCTTAGGCTTTCTGACATGTTAGACAACGGACTTCGTAGACGGGTATGTCGGTCGCTACCATATCATGTATCTACCATGTTACACGAATATCTTGTGGTTAAACAGAATTCAATAAACTACAGTGTTGACCATGATGGCTGGCGAGTCGACACGTGAATCTGGAGATCTCATCATCTCGGGCTTATATGATAGAAATCGCGGCCCTAACAATTGCAGGGCCTAGAGATGAAAGAGGGACGATGTCATCAAGGAGAGAACGGGAGCAACAAGCCATGATTCTCCATGACACTCAGGCTTTAGGCTCAAATGAAAGGTTTGCAGATAATGAGCCAAGAAGATCGACAGGAGATGCGCACAATGGTTTTTATCGCTGGCGTTTGGCGTTACTTTGTTCGCCGGTATCAATTGAGTGTGTCCACCTCCGCTTCAAGCCATTAGGATCATACACACTAGCAACACTCTGTTGCCAGTCACGTGCCGTTATCAGGACTGGATGTCCATTGAACTGAGTTTGAGGAAGGGAATGCGACGCTGCAATCGGAGAGACTTTCGTATGCGTCTCATAATGAACAGGAAACTGGTTCGATACACCAGTGGTTCCTTGTGTGTGATGATCTATGCCCATCGGCGGCGAGTTTGTGCTCACATTCGACGGGCCGACAGGGAATGCCATGTCCCACTGGCTGATCAAAATGTCAGCACACAACTCAAACAATGAAACAGCCAGGGATGTACAGACTTTATGATTCGGGTGGGATCCCAGTTATTTTCGTCAACTAACGGAGCATCTACCGAATGACTGTGATGTGGATGCGGCGCAAGCATTTCCAAAGGTTGAAGCTCACATGAGTCAGGCTTTGAGTCCTCAGTACCAGCCGATATTGGAGGGGTCATTGGGTAAGTATAACACACTCTATTCTGCACATTACTTGGAACCTGGTCCAATTGAGTATGATAACTTGACCCAAGTTGTGGGCTGGGATGGTACGGTTCTGAGGGACTTCCATAAGGAAATGTAGATTTGAGTTCGAAAGGGCGATTGATGTCAGCGGAGAACGCGAGCCGCAGGGAGTCGATCTGTGCCTGTATTTCGGGCATAGGCCAGGCCGAAGAACATTTCTCAAGTATACGCATGTGTCGCGTGAAGTAGTCCCTCGCATCCGTATGAAAATGAGGATCAGGGGATGTGATAGCTATCTGTCAAGAGTGAGTTAAGGGAGTACCCCATAGCACGTCATGTTCCACTTACCAGATGCAGCATAGTGCATGTCAGAATGCAGTATATCGCGAAATTGATGCCTCTTTGCATGAACAGAAGACCGCGCAGGCCGAACCGGTCTAAAATACCTTCCTGAAGCCTACACAGGCTTTTTGCAGAGGAATAACACAACGCCATGTGAATCTTCCATCCTCCGCCGGCCGCAAAAGACTTGGATGCTAACAACTGTGGTCGGTGTAATAAGATGATGCCGAGATGGCAATGCGAGTGCATATTTCCCACAAAATGTGAGGGTACCCATGGCGGCGAACCATCGCTAGGATAGTTAATCTGTAAGTCTGGAGGGAGGCTTTGGAGCCAATCGGTAAATAGGGGGTTCTTTTCAACAAATCTAGGATTGGCTCCCCAGTCTTTCTGCTTCTTGATTTTGTGATATATATCGGTGATCAAACGGATATGATAGGCGTTTCTCACAAAATATGCATATTGCCTCGAGCGGTCAATTTCGAACTGGTCAAGGCCCTTGATATCTAGAGCTGGTCGCATATCTACGGTCTCTGGATCCACCCCGTAATCCGACCGACCTGACGAGGTCAGTCAAAGCAGTCAAGGCCAACGAAGTTACGTTAGCTGATATAGACATACCTTGTGGTGCACCGATCATCACTTCGACAACCAAGAGGGCTTGCCATACTCTTGTCTGCACAAGACATTCCACTGGATCCAGCTCACAAGGTCTGCCTTGTGCGTGGGCACTGTAATGTTCATGGATGTCTAAATCCTTCGACATCGAGACAATTGTCTTCACAGTTTGCCATGAACGATAATAATAACCCTTTTTTGGCAGAGACTCTCGAGCTTTCAATAGCAAAAGCAATGCTTGAATCGTGCTTAGTCGGGGTACATCCATGAAACTGGACTCGTGTCCTAGCATTGTATGAACATTTGTTACTGACTGTTTGTGCGCCCCGCAACGCATACAAATTGACTAACTTACTGTTTGCCAATGCGAGCCACTGCGCGCCCTGAGCCGGATCGTCTGATAACCTCCCGGCACAAGCGAAAAGTGCTTCGAGGAGCAGAGGAGATATGGAACTCCGCTCATTCTGCCACTGGTAGTAAAGGTGAGATCGATGAACCACAGGAACGTAAGGATGTATATCGTTGAAGTAAATCTTGAAGTAATCCATCGCTTCGTCATCGGACGGCATTAGCTCCGGGGGTATACGGATGGTGGAGCCCGCCCCGGTGCTCAAAGGTGGCAGTCTTTCCTCAACTTCATCTTGAACTGGAGCTTCTGCTTCCAATCGCTCTTTTCCTTGTTGTCGAATATAGGGCGCTTGATTTGCAATATCAGCATTGTTCTCTAACGCCAAAGGACTGGCGCTATCGATCTTACCAATACCAGTTTCGTCAATTTTCAATTCACCTAGGACCTCGCTAAGGTTTTCGGCAGTATATTGCTCGTCGTCCGGAAAAATGCCAGCATTTGAGTTATCAAGACCGTGGGTAGGAAATACTTGGGCATGCTGGTATGAATGGCTTGTTACGGGTAAATGCGATGACCGTACTTCAAAGATATTGTGCTGGGCGGAACCAGTTGGGACATATTGAGACATGAATCCGGCACCGTCGCTATATGGTTGACCATTTCCAGTAGGAGGCTGGATTCCAGCGCCGAAGCTTTGGGGAATTGTATAGGAATAAGGCGAGGCCGAAGTCGCATGAGAAGCTCCTAAGGAGCCCACTGAAGTTGTTTCAAGTCCTTGCTCCGACGGAAACTCGCCATCCTGTCCAATGGTAGGAGGAACGCATACGAGCTTCAACCGAGTGCAAGCTGAGCAAGGCCAGGTATTCGTTGTGGCGGCGTCACACTTTATTTTCCGTTTTCTGCAGCCATTGCAGGCTCGCATTACTAGCAGCGCATAAGTCAACAAGTCAACAACCGCACCAAATTATGCTCAGCCTAATAGTTCAGAACTGAAGCCGGGACCGGAGGGAGAAAGAGGTACGGAACAAGAGAAGTAGGACAAACCTTTCAGCCGCTTGTGCCTATTATGTTCATCAACAAACACGTAGTCTACATTGTGAGCAAGTTATTCACCTGAATTGACAAGCAAAACTTCCGAAAGTGCGACTTACTCTTGTGCCCCTCTCTGGGGGGACCATTCGAAGGCGAGAAAGCGTAGCCTTGCATTGTGATGCTTGTTTTATGTGTACCAATGAGGCCGTCAAAGGGGAAGCAACTCAGTCCAGTAGTCCAGGGTTTACGGCTCGTCAACAAGTTGTAAGATCGTTTTGAGAATTATCCGCAAAGACCCGCTTTGTCTGGATCAATCAGCAACAGATAACAGAATGTCCAAAGGCCCAGCTTCGAAAGGTAAGACTGTAGCGAAGAGAAGAGTATAACTAGTGTGTTGAAGCTCCACAGTCACATTCAACGCAGAATTCCTTGACCTTGTGTATCGCATGTAGAAAGAGTGGATTGATATAGCCAGGAACTGACTAGCACACTACGAGAGCACGTCAGAAAGAGAACGACCTGAACGTTTCGGCCCGGATTAAACAGACTCACGATCACAATCAGTGACCATCTGGCCGAGAACAGTGCGATAATCTCTTTTCGGTCTCTCCGAAAGTCCGTGTCGATTAGTGGACGCCGCGAATTCGCCGCAATTATGCAGAGACTGTGGCCAATGGGTTGTCGGGAGTGTCCGAAGGCGACGGCTTCTCAACAACTATTCCAGGCGATTGATTCGCTATTGCTCGGAATTGCTGGACGAACTTCTTCTCCTTATCTGGTACAAGATACCATCAGAGCTTGAGGAAATAATTGCGAACATTAAGGCGCTGACGTGGTAGAGGATGGTATAACAGTAGCAGAGATTTGCACTGCAGGCGCCCTCAATTGGCCATTAGTCATTGTTCCACTGGAAGGAGTTTGAGAAAGCGAAAGGGTAAAGATGCAAGATGGTAGTTACAAGCTTGAATGCGACTGACGAGACAGAAATACTGCCTTCTTGCACGAAAGGGAAAAGGCAACAAAATAATTTAAGGCTCGTGGGTCTTCAATGGCGCAGGCATATGACAGGATACGCCGATGAACTGGGCAGGAGGAATCTTGTGGCTACTAACCAAATAGCTGATTGCGAGATTGCTCGTTGAAAGCGAGTAGAGAGATGTAGGAAGTCAGGCCCTTCAATGAAAGACAAAGCGGCAGCACGATGGCATGAGCCTACTCAGCTTGCATTATTGTCCAAAACCTTCAGCGTATCATCGAAATTCCTTGATAATAGATGACGAAGAGGTGCACGAGTCGGACTTAAGACATCACATCCAATTGGAAACGGTCTTCCAAGCGGACAGGTTTCAAAGCAGCAAAGATCGAGGTCGGGATCAACGGCTAATCAATACAGTCAGGCAGCCAAGAAGTACAAAAGCCACAGGGGGTTGCAGAGTAGAATTCAGGTAGCGAGGTACGAATCAGAGGATTAGGGGATCAGTGACAATGCGAATTTGCACATGGAAACGCTGATGGTCTCCAGACTGAGTATTATGTAGATGATGAAAGGACAACTCTGCTAATTGCTCGAGTCTGAACTTCAGCTATTAACTCTTGGCCACTCACACTAGATATTTCTGGGGTTATATCGATGTTCTGCGGGGTGCTGCACGTCCCAGAGGCAGAACTCAGGAGGTAGGTACGTAGTCTGGATACTAGTAGAAATTGGTCAAATGATCATCCGTGGTCTGAGAGTGGCGGGTGCAGCAGATCTGTGGGCGGGCGGAAAAGGCTGTTCGAGTGATTCAAAATCTTCCCAATATACGTTCATTATTATTGGAAATGGTATTATTTGAGGGATAGATATCTAACGCTGATTATTCCGATACGTTAAGCTGAGGATATTGGTACTATTAATATATTAATGGGCAGATGGAGTACTCCGTACAAGCAAAGACCGTAATAGCAACCTCATACCCATTTTTCCAAGACCACATCCTTTGTAGGTAGATACTGGTAGACTAGTACCTAACGTAGGTACTAACCACTTTGATTAGGTCAGGTAGACTACTGTGCAATGATTTCTGCTCTTGGGTCTCTCTGGGTGGGCTAGTCGAGGCATCTCCGGGCCATGCCGAGGTGATCGCGAGGGGCTACCTGAACATAAGTCGAGGTTGTCCTCTCGCAGCAAAGGCTGTCTAGCCGCCATGAGGGTCTGAAGATGGAAGGAGTTTTCGACAGTAGTATCCTATTCGAGAAGCGTATACATGCGCTCTTTAATGGGTTCAACATCCTCTGGAACACACCCGCTAAAGGCTCGTCGGGTTATGTATTGTCTTGTCTTTTCGCACACTATCACCAAGATCCAGAGTAACCGATACAGTATATCCTTGTGCAGAGTTCACCGACACTCATTGGTCTCACAGTTCTGATTCGAAACTAGGGCCCCAGTGTTATTGATGGACCAGTATCTACTCCGTAGTGGTATCTAGACACTGCCTTGCTGGCTCTTATCTAAGGTATCCAAGTACTTGGTGGGGTGAATCTTGGCATTTAACTAGCCACTGGTGGAAGCATGCTTAGAATATAAAATTTGCCCCTCACGATTCTGGAATGCTGACGGTTCAGCATATTCTCCCAACGCCTACGGAACTGCTGACTCTCAGGCTTGCCAATTCAGAATGGCCTCTGAAATGCAAAATTCGAATCCGATAATACTCAATGCCGCTGATCTGCCAACCCGGTTGCCCAAGGCGCCGCAGAAGCCCCGCGCTTATGGAACTGATGTTTTCATTTCCACTCTCCAGTCGCTTGGGCAGTCGGGCGATGCCTTCTCCCTTATTTCACCCCCAGACTCTGAAGATGATAGTGACATGTCGGATGAGCCCATAGACGAACAAGAGATTTTTGGTATGGAGTAAATTCCCATCATGGCTGCACGCGGAATAAGAACTAAGTCATGAATGTATGTCTAACCATTTCTTAGACCTCGTCTCAACCATCTCTGACCCAGAACATCCAATTTCGCTGGGGTCTCTAGCTGTTGTCTCACTCGCAGATATTATGATCAAGCCATCTCTTCCCAATGTACCCGGCTCCCCTCTTCGCACTGTCACGGTTCTCATAACCCCGACAATCACACACTGTAGCCTGGCTACCGTTATTGGCCTCGGTGTACGTGTTCGGCTTGAGCAGTCACTTCCGCCTCGGTTCCGTGTGGACGTGCGAATCAAGGAAGGAACACATAGTACCGCCGATGAGGTTAACAAGCAGCTGAGTGACAAGGAAAGAGTGGCAGCTGCACTCGAAAACGGGACATTAATGGGTGTTATCGCCAAGATGCTGGAAACGTGCCAGTAATGAAAAGTTGGACGCATGGCCAGTTTAGGTCTCAAGCGCATTGTCGCCAGATTATGGCATTCGCAGGCCTATTTGGTGACTCAACAATACGTTGCTTCGAATTTTCGACATTAAATCTACATAATATGTCGATACTGGTGGTATGCGCTTCTCATTTGAAGAGGGAACGAGCCCGTCACGAATCCAAAACGCCACTTTCCTTCAGGCCTTTCCAGAGCTCCGGTTCCAGAAATTTACTCACGGTCACATCTTCTGCCAAACCTTTCCGTCTCCTTGTTTTCAATACAAAATCCCTCGCCGTGGCCATCGCGGGCGCCATCTCGAGCGGCTTTGTCTTGACTTCGCGGTCCAGCGGATCGCCTGGAACGACACTCCATCGATCGAAAACAAGACTGACCGCAGCTTGACCTTGAGTATGGATTCTGAGATCCGTTTCGAACCCGAAAGAGTCAATGACCGGTATCAAGCCTTGCACGGTATACAGCGGTGTCCCAGCGATAGGCCCGTCTGACAGAACATGACCCCTTCTGCGTGAGAGCACTGTATATACCGAAGCCACAGCATCCGCAGGCCCAGTCATGGTGCAAGAATATATGGGTTCCATCAAGCGAGGTGACGCCATGAGGAAGGAGGAGTAAACGGCACGCCGAGCGGTAGGGATTATTTGGCCGCCTCCTCTGTAAATGGCCTGGTCAGCAAGAGATACATCTGTGAGCCTGAACTTCGCGTTTCGTATTGCTGCCTTCAAATTAGTCTCCATATATGGTCATAGCTTGAAAATATAGAAAATGCCTTGAAAGGAAGAAGGATCACGAGACTCGAGAGGGGAGAAGGGGAAAATGGAATGGGAGGAGTAGGGGGTCATTGGGGAGTTTGGTGCTGGGGAAGCAAGAAAAAGCGACAAAAAGAACGGTCAGAACTTACGTTCCTCACAAAGAGGGCCTTCCCGGGTGCCCCAGCTGAAACCTTGCGTGATAGAATCCCTGACAGTTCCAAGTAGTTTCTTGTCCACTTGCGATGGTAGCGTGTCGTCTTGTAGAATATTGGGACCCATCTCGTCAGGCCCGAAAGCCCAAATACTCCTAGCCGCGAGTTTGTCCCAATCGTATTTGTCTTCAAAGAACCTCGCTACTTTGCGGATTGGATCTTTGATACTGACTCTGCCGCTCTCGATGTCTTCGGCAATCCCATCATCCAAAGGCTCTGCAATCATGGTAATCTTGTTTTTCTTATTCGGCGTGATAGAATAGCACATGATAGCCGAAGTCTCAACGACAGTTTCGCAGAAACGGGTAACAGGGTCGGACACCTTGATCTCCATCTCTGAATAAAGTCTTCGAAGATCGTGGAGCACGCAGTCCATGTAAAGTTCTCCGGTTCCCAAGACCACATGTTCGCCGGACTCTTCTACTTTGGTTGAGATGAGAGGGTAGCTTTTATTGATCTTGCGCAACCCATCGAGCATTTTGGGAAGTTCTGATGGGTTAACCGGCTCGACGGCAACTTTGAAGACAGACTCTGTCATGTGGCGAATAGGTCTGAAGATGTATGCTTCCTCGTCATCTTCCAACCTCAAGGGGACGATGGTGGCAGTCTTGACGATGGAATTGTCCACACCACCTAACAGGACGAAGTTTCCTGCAGGAACACCACTGGTCGGGATGCTATAGCAGGTCTCTGCGATCCATGTATCCGATATAGTCGCTGTGACCATGTCTTCCTCATCCTCAGGAGTATAACCCTCGCCCAACACTCGGACCTGTTGACCAGGGCGCGCCGTCCCGCTCATGATTCTCCCAAATGCATGAAACTTGGTGGCATCTGTGCTGGTGAAGAGCTTCGTGACATGGACAACAAGTGGCCCGTCTGGGTCACAGGCAGTCATAGCGGCTGCAACTTTCGTATCGAGGGGCCCAGTATAGTACCTGTCGAGTGTTCTTTGCGCTCCTTCTACTGGCGAGGGGATATGCTGTACGATCATGTCCACAAAGCCAGTCGCAGGACCAAAGAACTCCTGGCAGACCATGTTGAGTAGCACCCTTGCATCTGACTTGAGCTGCGACGGTTTCAAGTTGATACCCACACTCGCAAGCGTTTCTTTCAGGTCATCTGGACTTTCACTTATGGTGTGAGAGTAGAGTTTATAGATAGGCTCGAGGACGAATTGAACAAATGTCCGTTTGGAATTCTCTTCCACTCCTTTCCGAGTGAACTTTCGGCTTCCTGGGTTGAAGAAAATATCTCCCCAAAGACGTAAAGCGAAGTCAGACGTCTCGACTTGCGGATAAGTTTCGGCATACATTTTGGCAAAAGATCGTAGGGTAAAGCACCACTCCATAGAGGCACATGCAAAGGCAACATTGCCCTTTTCAGGGCTCAGCCGATACCTTTCCCCTTGTCCGGGAAGAATTCTCTCGATGATAGTGTTTACCTCTTCGACCACGTGTTTTAATTTGAAGTAAGCGTCATTCGGCGGAATCTTCAACTCCAAAATCAGCCTGTCCATCTTGTTCACGACCATTGTTATGGGAAGACCTTCCAGCACGGCGTGCTTAATGATCTGTTCAGTGTTCGCTTGCACGCCTTCGACGACGTCCACAACCAGCACGATTCCGTCGACGAGCCGAGAGGATGTCGCCACCTCGTCCACGAAGTTCACATGCCCGGGAGTGTCAATGATATTGAAGAGATGAGATTTTCCTTTGGTGTTTTGAAGCACTAAAGTCATAGGCGCTGACTTTATAGAGAGACCCCGCTCTCGCTCTAAGAAGTGAATATCGGTATAGCGTAGCTGTTCCTCCTTCCGTTTGCCTACTCGCTTCTCCAGACGCTCTGTCAAGTCATGCGTCTGCTTCACAAGCATGTCCATGAAAGCCGTTTTCCCATGATGAAGATGGCCAACAAGCGCGATGTTCCTTATTTGATTTGGAAAACTGAGCAGATCGGTCATAAACTCTCGCGAGAAATGAACGGGTGGCAGCTCGGCCTCCTCGATCGAAAACTTCTTCTGCTGAACGGGAGCGATTATGGGTTGCGAAAGTGGCTGCGCATCCTCCTCTTGGACCAATGTCTCAACCTCGGCACCGTAGACTTGCTGTGCACTAGGATAATATTGTTTGTCTTCATGTAGGACGACAGCATTCGAAGGGCCTTCTGCATACGAAGTCAGAACGAGCGAGGTAGTAATGCTTCGAAAAATATGACACACCGTCAATCTCCATCAATTGATCTGCATTCTGGTCTTCATCTTCTTCCTCTCCAAATGCTTCGTCGAAAGCAAATGCCTGCGGCTTGAGCTCCTCATCTTGGTGTTCCTCGTCAGAGTCCGCAGGCTCTCCAATGTAATTGCCGAACCTAGAGTCGGTTAGTTGAGTTACGTTTGTATGGAATTTTATTCCCATATGACATACTCATCATAAAGATCATCCATTGCGTGGAGAAAATTCTAAAGGTGACAGAACAGGCTCCAGATGTTGGAGCGGATAGCTTTCTTTGCTCAAATCAAAGCCTGTCGCGACTTCGGAAGATCCGAATTAGGCACTCACCGAGTGGCCCGGGCTTGGCCCTTCTCCGTTACACAAGTCTCCGCCGCCCCGCTTCGATCGAAAAGGGAGGTTGAGCTCTCCTTATATTTTCTTACAACCCCCAACCTGGACTCGCCCGATTTCTTCATCTGGCAACGTTTGGAGACGTTCTCTATAAACAGGTCTACGTTTTCAGAGAAAAGACTTAACGGCTGACACCAAGCGAATTGTTATTGTCGCGGTGCCCCTCTTCAAAGATTGAATCGAACTCTTTCGCTACTCGGAAAGTCTGAACAACAAATGACCATGTCTTCGCTTCCAGCTGTCTATATTGTTTCTTCTGCCCGAACTCCCGTGGGGTCTTTCTTGGGGTAGGACTTCATCTATTTCGTGGTTTGTCGTACTTGGAGAATGAGGTTGACCTTGTCTCATCTGCATAGTTCGCTCTCGAGCTTGACTGCCCCGCAGCTTGGTTCCCATGCTATTAAGGGTATGTTATAAGTTCATAGCCCCTTTCAAAAAAAGTTCGCCTAATGGGTTCGATCTTTCTAATGGTAGGAAACAGCTGCTCTTGCCAAAGTTGACGGACTTAAGCCTTCGGACGTTCAGGAGGTCTTCTTCGGTAACGTCATTTCTGCAAAGTGAGTTGAGCCTTGCGTGAGCCTTCTGAATCCCAGAAGAGCATGTTGATGACTTTTTACAGTGTCGGACAGAATCCTGCTAGGCAATGCGCGCTTGGTGCTGGGCTTGAAGAGTCGACCGTTTGCACCACCGTCAACAAGGTTTGCGCGTCCGGCTTGAAGGCGGTTATACTCGGTGCGCAGACTATCATGACCGGAAACGCTGATGTCGTTGTGGCCGGCGGTACGGAATCGATGTCGAACGCTCCCCACTATCTCCCAAATCTGCGTACTGGTGCTAAATACGGCCATCAGAGTCTGGTGGATGGCATCATGAAGGATGGCTTGACCGACGCTGGCAAGCAGGAACTCATGGGATTACAAGCAGAGGAGTGTGCTCAGGACCATGGTTTTAGCAGGGAACAGCAGGATGAATATGCTATCCGCACCTATGAAAAAGCTCAGGCGGCGCAGAAGGCAGGCCTTTTCGACGACGAGATTGCCCCTATCCAGCTTCCTGGATTTAGGGGAAAGCCAGGTGTGACTGTGACGCAAGATGAAGAACCCAAGAATGTGAGCACTTCCATCTGACGCGTTGCTTGGATTCTAGTCGTCCTTGTCAGACTGATCATTGAATCCACTAGCTCAACCCGGAGAAACTGCGAGCCATCAAGCCTGCGTTTATACCTGGTTCTGGAACAGTGACGGCGCCCAACTCCTCTCCTCTCAACGACGGCGCCGCCGCTGTTGTCCTCGTTTCAGAGGCTAAGTTGAAGGAGCTTAATTTGAAGCCGGTTGCGAAGATCCTTGGATGGGGAGACGCTGCTCAACAACCCAGCAAATTCACGACTGCTCCAGCACTCGCGATTCCAAAAGCGCTCAAACACGCAGGTGTGAGCCAGGATGCCATCGATGCTTTCGAGATCAACGAGGCTTTCAGCGTTGTTGCTCTCGCCAATATGAAGTTACTTGGTATTTCTGAGGAGAAAGTTAACCTTCATGGTGGAGCAGTCGCTATTGGTCACCCTATCGGTGCTAGTGGCGCGCGTATTCTAACCACCTTGCTCGGTGTTTTGAAAGCTAAGAAGGGAAAAATTGGCTGTGCTGGCATCTGTAACGGTGGCGGTGGAGCCAGTGCTCTGGTAGTCGAGCTACTTTAGATGGATTCTGAACATGTCCACATGTGTTGACTGAATATACAATAGCGTGCACATGATCTGTGGTCTTGGGATTGTTTGCCTGGAAATGTTGATATCCCTTAGCTCTTGAAGGATCAACTTCAGTCGCTACTTTCTGTGCTGGAGTATACATATGCCATGGGTATTCCCAGAAATGACTAGAAATGTCGACTAGTCGTGCTGACAATACCTTAGGAGTGATGTAAATCGCACCATCTTTGAGCGGAGTGAGCTTCCTTGAGTTGAAATTGATCGTGTCAAAGGGTACAATACCATAAATTGAGAGAACCATGGTCGAACGATGCGTTCTTTACCCAATATGAGCTCCGTCTTGACGAAAGCCAGCATGACGAACATACCAAGCCCTTGGTTGTGACTCGAGCCTCAGACGTTGATATAAAGCTGGACACAGTTATATATAGTGTAAAAGCCAAGTCAGCCTGACGTATCACAGAAGACGCCTAGCAGCTGTACGAAGTCTATCTCAATCAATATCTACAGAAATAAATAAGACAGGTCCTGTGTGGAATCTAGGCAAAGGCACCAACGAACGCCATCAGTAAAGCTCCGGCCGCGACGGCTATACAGGCCTCAATGCGTCGCCGACCCCTGAGTGTCGCATAACTAGACTCACTCAGAAAGTCCTCCGCTAAGAGTTCCACGAGTCCTGCGAAAAGTAATAACCCGCTGCTAATTGCATTGGTGATGCCAACCATGAGCAGACCCGTGGTGCTCGCAGGATCATAGAGATTGTGCAAAACTAGGCCGATAGCTTGTCCAATGGGTGTTGTAGTTCCGTAAGCAAGCGACATAAGCCATGGCTTCGGTGACGACGGAGAGAAAAGGTCTGGTATCAAGGATGCAATACGCGATCCAAGGGCGAAACCTTCGAACGTTTGGTGAAAGCTGATAGCCACAAGAAGGACAATAAATGACGTCCCCGTGGCGACACTGAGGGCCATGCCGATAAAGATACTGTGAAAGAGGATACCAGCCTCCAGGAGAAGACATTGCAGCAACTGTCGCTGCGGACTCTGCATTGGTAACCCAGGACTCGGTTTATGATGCGAGTCATGTTGTTGGGGCTGCAGATAGCGGGAATGAGAATCGAAGACTTGAGAATCACTCTGATTGTCCAGAGAATCGATGTCTCCAAAGCCAGTGTCACCGCCTTCACTGTAAGGATCCATTTTCTTAGACCGTCCTTGTTCGGCATCATCTGTTGACAACCGGGACAATGGACCGGAGTGCTGCTGCGCTCCATCCGGGTGACCATTCGCTTGAATGAGATCAAGGTGCAGGTCCTCTGTCGAGTGATGAGCTCCAAGCCTCACATAATTTGCATCATCACGAATAGACTCGCTAGACCCCCGCCCAACGCTGCCAATTAAATGATCGTACTGGATCCCATGAACATGGCCAGCACCTTTCGTAGCAAAAAACATCTCTACGATGACAACCACAAAAACCGATATCATGGCTACAAAGCCAGCCATTGCACGATAGGTCTCAGACCAAAAACGAGGAAGGCAAGGATCCGTAAGAGAGACAAACGCTGTGGGTAACAAGTGAACGAAAGCTGTGGCAATTAAGACCCCTGTTCCAAAATGCCTGGAGATGAAAAGAAAGTGCCGCGGTATCGGTAGGCGCGGAAATCGGCGGGCGAGGACTGGAAATGAACATGCTAATATGTGATCAGCAGATTTAAAACAAACACGATCGTGTAGAGATCTAAAAAGTACCTAATGTGCTCAAAACCAGAATGAGGAACAATGCCAGCACATGTATTTGGGTATTATAAGCGCCTTTCTCCTTCGAACCACAAGCTACTCGATCGCTGGTCGACCCCCGAATTTCACTCCTCCGAATAAGCTCCGCCCGGAGAACAGAATCGGGTAAATCTGAGACTAGAGGGATACTTCGATTGAGGGCTGCAACAAAGATGGACTATTAGTGGAGGAAACCATTGCCAGAGCATCGTTGTTAAAGCCAATGAGCTCCATAACGATATGAGCGCTGGAATACTTACCAGAAGCTGCCATCTCAGATTGTAGCCATTGCGTAAGTTGGCCCATCTTGATCCGAGCCTTTCTTTAAAATTTCATCAATGCCATGCCATGACGCCGAACAGAGAGAGATTGACACACTATTTTGACAGCTGGGCCTCTGGGGTTCGATTGCCAATCTTGAGTGGCAATAATAGAGAGCAGGAAGAGTATGCTAAGGAACAAGGATCATTGTCAAATCGATAAATAAGACAGGGGTTGCCAGCCAGAGGTGAAAGCAGCAAGTCTTACCTGTCTTTGCAGAAAGTACTCCGTGGAGTACGGAGTAGGTAGCAATTATGCGGCACGGATTATTGAAAGGTGGAAGGATAATCCGGATGTGGATGCTTGTTATCTTATCAATCATTAAGATCTTCAACTTTGCTGCAGACTCACTTATCATCCAGAAGCTATTAGTTTACGTTGTTTTTATTTTCTTCTCTTTGGGGTTGAAAAGGCATTTATTCAACAGCATCTCAGTCTGTCTGCATCTAGAGCTGCATTGTTCAATCATTTTAAGAGCTTTGAATCCTGCTCACGAACAATAAACGCATTCATCCGAGTTAAAGAGGTTTGCTATCCAAGGTCTCCTCATGCAGCCATGATTGAGTGCAACTCGTTAAGCGGGTAATGATTAGGCTCCACGACACAATAAGGAACAAGTTATCGATTTCTCAATTTGGTCCAGCCACTACTTCCTCGCGGACGGCTGGGGCTATCTAATTCATTAGGAACACCGCTTGCTGATGCAATATGACCGACATCATTCTTGTCCGGCGTTACGTCGTCTCCAGGCTGCACCCTTGAGCCTTGGACAGGTGCTCTCGTCGAACTTTGTTCACTATCGTTCCACTCTTTCTCCTCGAGAACTTCCCATTCCGCGCTCGCCATCTCACCCAGGAGCATTGATTTCAATTTGTCGACGACCTTGAGCGGCATCGGCAATCTCCACGTCCTAACAAACTCCGTGCCTTCTGAAGCACCCAGGAATGAATGCACGGTGCCGTGTGAGTAATGCCCCATCATGGGGAACGATATGGTCCTTTGAATAGAAGTTCTAGGAGGGTCTCTTAAGAGCTTCAGGGGTTGCGTTTCTCGACCAGCAAATGCTCTCATCAGAGTTGCCGCTTCCACCGGAGGAGCAACAAGTAGCTGCCACATGTTCTTCCCAATATCGCAAAGCTCTTCCCAAGAGTCTGATGCGGTATTCAGTCCTTGCGTACGACATAGCCAGGAAACATTCCAGGCCAACAATGTGACCCCTTCTAGGAAAAGGACGTACGAGCCTGGGTCTTCCTTAGCGAGCTTTGGTAAAGTTCTATCGATAGTGAGGGGTCGAGGTTGATAATAATTAGACTGTGAGCCTAAAGGGGGTGTCGGCAATGAGGCGGGGGTATGCGGCTGCGTTGAGCTGGCTGTCGAGATCGACTCCCGTGAAGTATACGACCCAATAGGTGCATGAATCGTGGGAACAGGATGGTCTCTATGAGGAAGTGTGATCTCCGCCGGAAGCCGCAAAGACAAGTAATGTGAAACAAGAACTAGAAGATGAGCAATATTAGAAAACGATGTTGATATTTGGACCGAACTGGCACCTATTTGGGTATTAATACTTCGTGTCGGCATGTTCAGGAGGAGGGGCGGGTTTGCGACTTCCCATTCAGGTCTCGGAGATCTATGATAGGAACACCACCAATTACGTATGTCTCCTTCATTTCACTGCCATCCTGCCTTATCCACTGTCTTAGGCTGTATAGATTCGCAACCTCCCGGCAAAGGAAGATCCGAGCTTCAGCTGTCTTGCTGTGCAAGGAGTGCCAGAGATGCTCCGTCCTTTTGATGGTATTCTGGACACCACATAGCAGAGCTATCTCGCGACTTTCAAGCTGAAACTTTGAAGACTCAGCATCTGAACGTCGTCGTGCTAATGCCAACCTCCGCTGAGAAATGTCAAGTTGTCTGTCTTTAATCTCAGATTTCAGTTGTTGTATCTGAAGAGCGAGCTCTTTCCTCCTGATGGAACACTCGGCTTTTGCGTTTATAATTTGCAAGACCTCTTGAGGGCTGGACACCTCATTCGGCAATTGAGTTGAGCATTCTTCAAAGCGACGATGGGACAGAGTAGGAGATCTTTGATGCAGCAGTGCTTTCTCGACCTGCCGTGCTAAGGTTTCCTTCTCCAGGAGGACCCTGGCATTATCGATACGTAGTGTGTATAGTTGGTTACCGGCACATGTGGGACAATAAAAGCGTAGGCGTGAGGTCGAGGCTCGAGAGCAGATTGAACAATTCATGTCAAAACGTACTGTCTATTGAGCTATTGTGCGTCGGCAGATAGCTCACATTCTCGCGCCCTGTCAGTCTATGAATCTCAAATCTGCCTGTTAGGCAGCTCATAGGCGTCAAGATGTGTATAGAGTCGAAAAAATGATGCTTCACAAATCCGAGCAGTCAAATGATCTTGCAGCAGGCAAATTGGCCATGCGGATATGTCGAAGGTTGACGTCACATGATAATCCTCAGACTTGATGCCTCAGGCCACACATTCTGCTTTGCTGCCTCTCAGAACTGGCGATTTACACAAATGGTCTAATGCTGAAGCACTTTATCAGTGAGGCAGGGGTGACAGCATAGTAAAATACACCATTTCAGATTTAGATCCTGCGAGCAAGTAATCATTCATTCGACTTTTGACCTTCTTTTTTCCGCTTTAGTTATACACATTTGAGAGGAAGTCTCATGATAAGACACTGCATGTAAGGATGGATTCACTGGGTGGAAGCCCCGTCAAAGAATCCAATAACTACGGCGATCATGGGTCCGGACTGCAGCAGGAAAGTTCGGATGAGCATCATAATGTTCCACCAGTCGGACAGCAGCTGGCAGAAGATTTGTCGCAATACCACTGGGCAAAACTTCAACAACTATACTCAGATATTATGAAACAACATGGGGATGCTGAGGAAGAGTTGCGAGCTCGATCTTTGAAACTGCTTGAGGTACCTTGCACCTTCCTAAGCCATGGCCCGTCTCTCTGACATTTCTGATCTAGATTTTCAACTCCTGGTCACAGTCTGCTGTTCTTCGTGATGAAAGCAGAGCGCTGAAAAGGTCTCAACGTGTACCCATACAGCTAGCCGACAATTCATGACACAGCTGACTTGTGTACAGATTTAAAACCCAGTCGCAGCATGTGCAGACATCCGAAGAAGATTTAGAAAATCGCAGAAAGCATTGTACGAGATTTCAACAATTGACCCCGGCCAAGCCCTGCTAACATATATATGCAGATGCCGACGTTGTGAAGGCTTTCGAAAATGCTCTCGCTCTGCTGAACAATCGCCCAAAGTCTTAGGTATATCAAGTGGAAGGATAGGTCCAGAGAGGCTCCCTTGGAGCTCAGACCAGCCACTTGAAGTTACGATGCGAACGCTCGACGACCGCATTTGACAAACTCCGACTGTCCCCAACGGGAGCACAATAATGAGGAACGCGAATACCATAAATCACGTGATATAAGGCTATAATCCTTTGGCGACAATCGTCATATCTGCCCGGAGGACCTTTGCTATTGCTGCCTTTCTCCTGTATCAAGAAGATACTTTCAAATAATGCGTCCTTATTCAAAGCTGGCTCTCTGCAAGCATTGCTTGACGCCCCCTCACGTAGCATTGCCACTTCTTCTGGTGCTTGCTAGTAGACTTTCTTCCTCGGCCTCTTCGGCGTCCTCATCCAGCTGGCGCTCGTCGAGTCTCGGTGAACGAACGACAGATGCCACAAGGATGACTAAGTAGATGCCTGTTGCACAAATTGTTAGCTTCCATGTTTGCAGTATGAGGAACAACATTGCCTCGTTGACAGGGCTGCCAAGTACCAAGGAAAAGAAAGTGTGCCCAAAAGAGCAAGGCACCAAAAAGTGGAAAATTCAGCGCCACCCGATTTAAAATGGTGCTTGCGACGCTGGGCGTGCAACTCTTATCCGCAGCTGTGCTCTCTGCTTTCTCTGAACATGGCTTGACCAAATGACTGTGGTTTGAGCAATCCGGTAGCTCTTCTGAAGACCTTGGGGCTAAGTCGCAGAAAGTCTGCGGTCCAAATGTTGCGTACTGGGGTGCAAGTATCATGACAACCGAGTAATTCAAGCCCAGCGTTATCAACGTCAGTATGGCTGTCGCCAGCAACATGGCCTGAGGCGACGTGTGACCTTTCCTAATTTGGAAAATCCGTATCCAAAGGAACCGAATGCCCACCGTGACAACGCCGACGATGGAGCCCCAGAAGAATAAAAAGACAATCAGAGCAAAGATGATGTAGTCAGTTGGAAAAATCGCGGAAGATCGAATAAGAACCCAGCTGATAGGGTTGAACTTGGTACGGCTGAGTACGTAACCACAGTGATGCTTGCATGGCGAATTCGTCAACTTATCAATGACGGTCATGAGCAACGAAATCCAGATCGAAAGCCCAACGAGGAATAGACAGAAGCCACCCAGAAGCCTGAATGGACGGAAGATAGTCTTCAGTTTGGAGTAAACGCTGACTAGCCAGCTTTGGTCTTCTTCTTGACGTTCTTCGATCAAGCGCTGCCGGCGGATGAGAGTCCTCTCCTCCCGCACCAAAGTATCCAATTCTCTTCGGTCTTTTGGAGATAGAAGCGCCGAATTGCCTCCACAGCGGCCTTCCAATTGCCGTTGCCGTTCACGGTTGAAATCCAGTTGCATGGCTGTAGAATCTGTCAATGATTGGTTTGAGAAGGAATAGGCTTTTCTGAGAAGTAGCGCCGGAAGCAAAGCGAGCCCTGAAGGTGTATAGAAGACATAAAGACAAGAGCCAATGGTTGTTACGAAGCCGAGGAGAAATGTAAAAGCATGTTCGCCCCCTGTAGGACATCATGAGCGTTTTGAGAAGAAAGTGGTCATCTGAAAAGCCATCAAACTCACGGTTCTCGATCAAAAATCTTCGAAAATAGCCCAGATCGTGGCCAACTCGACTGTCCAACATAGGAGCAAAGAAGCCGACAAGAACCAACACAAT